>JANFCV010000480.1:0-101648 GCA_024500475.1 Phthorimaea operculella
GTGGCACGGAGTCATGCTTCCTCCTCTTCTGCAACGGTGACATTGGTGACTGGAAGCCGGATGCGGTGACATTGGTGACTGGAACCCGGATGCGGTGACATTAGTGACTGGATGCTGGATGCGGTGACTTTGGTGAAATCGGTGACAGTGGTTGCATCTGTGACATCTGACGGTGGTGACATCGGTGACATCTGATGCGTTGGTGGCGGTGACGCTTGTGGCACCTGATTCTGCTCCTACTTCTGCGACCTGTTACTTCAACATGGCGCCTGATGAACCTGAAAAGAAGAAAAAGAAAGAATTAACGCCTACTTACTCGGATACTGGAGTGCTTATCATGCCAGACGACTACTTCTCCGACAGCGATATTGAACCTGACGATACCTCTGTGGCCAAGGATCCAGTAACTATATACAATGAAAAAATCTTAAATCTCACAAAAGAAATTAAATTAAAGCTAACAGAAGGAAAAAGCCTTACAAAAACTAATAAAAACATATTCAACTCCTGATTGATATTCAAGAAGCTACTACATCCCACTGCATCAGTGTGCCGGTTCCTCGAAGTCTTCTGATACTCCAAGCAGCACAGCACTTAATCGGGCAACGATTGCGGTAATTAAGGATACCATCAAGGAAGAAGTCGCAAAAATACAAAAGACTATTGAGGTTACAAGCAAAGACTCGAAACCCAGCTACTCCTCCATTCTCAAGAATACTCCGTTTGTGAAACCCAAAAAGGTAAAAATTCCTACAACTAAACCAGCTATCATAATAAGTCCGACTAAAGAAGTATTCAGCTCTGCGGAAACGCATGAAATAGTGAAGAAAAACATCACCTTCAAAGACACAAATTTTGCACCAGCTAATATCAGGTACGTCTCAAATAACAAAATCAGCATGGAATTCGATGAGCTCGAACAAGTTGAAACTACACTCAAGAAAATCCACGAGTCAAACTGTCCCATTAAAGCAGAAAAATCCAAAAAGTTGAAACCAATGTTCATACTGAAAGGGATATCAAAAGAAATAGCAACAGAAGAATTGACAGAACTAATAAGCAGACAAAATGAAGCCATCAAGAAGGCCATCACCAGTCAGGAGGACATAGTTTTTAAATTCAGGCGTAATAACGTGAAAGAAGACTTGTACAATGCCGTATTCATGACGACACCGACAATCTGGCGAGCTGCCGTGGCCGCCGGCAAGGTCAACATTGACCATCAAAGAATTCACGTCGAGGAGTACACACCTCTATTACAGTGTTACAAATGTCTTCAGTTCGGTCACACTAGGCTCAGATGCACTAACGAGAACACAATATGCTCACACTGTTCTGCAATGACACATAATTTTAAAGATTGTCCTGTAAAGAGTGAAAAAAGCAAAGTTAACTGCTACAACTGTGACAAACACCTCAAAAAACACAACTGTAACCTCGATGTACCAAACCACGCTGCCACGTCAAAGGATTGCCCGAAAGTCATCCAAATGACAGAAAATCTGCGAACGAGGATTGATTATGGACAGTAATAGTTTTCCTAAATAGTTAAGCCTTATTTATAATTGTAGTATACTATAAGTCTAACAATTGTATAACTATGTCGAATTCAGATTATTTCCTCACATCTTTGGAATTTCGTGTAATAACTTAATTGGCCTCGATAATAATTTTTACATGTAACTAGATTAAAGAAACTTCGGCAACTTGACGATTTTTACGACACGGCGACTCAGGTGACATCAGGGACTGGATGCGTCGGTGACCGGATGCCGGATGCGCCCATGTTGCATCGGTGACATCGGTGACCGGATGCCGGATGCGCCCATGTTGCATCGGTGACATCGGTGACCGGATGCCGGATGCGCCCATGTGACATCGGTGACATCGGTAACCGGATGCCGGATGCGCCCATGTAGATATGCTACTTTAGTGACATTTGTGACTGATACCAAGTAACTCCAGTGATATTGGTGACAATAGCGATCTCTGTGACCTATCGACTCGGCAACTTTATAATATCTAATGTATCTTATTTGTAATTTAAAACTAACTGCTCGTCTCACATGTCTAGGGTCAACAGTTTATATATAGACGCAGAGACAATGCTTTACATTCAATAAAAAATAGGTCTAAAAATTAGCTGATCAACAAGTGCTTTGATATTTAAATATGTATAGCAAGAAATAAATATATTTGTAAGGAATTAATAGATAGTAAGGCATCTCTTTGTACTATGTGTATTAGTTGTGTAGCCATAAATTATTAGGACTTTTAAACTTAACAAATGATCAACAAATGGAGACCAAACAGGATGTAAATAGGACCTTTATTCATTAGTGTATCCCATTAGCGCTGTGGATAAATGTTTGTTAAATACTGACAATAAACTCCTCTCGTGAGCGGATTTAACTCATGAGAGAACAATAAAAACCTAACCTAACCTAACCTAACCTAACCTAACCTAACCTAACCTAACCTAACCTAACCTAACCTAACCCAGTCTTAAGCCTCCCGCGGCCGCGAAAGCAGCAAAATCTATGTCGCTCCGCAACAAAAATTAAGAAAAAATTGGTTTAAGTGATCAGATTATCAAGTGTGATACACCAAAAGATGCGGAAAAGTGCAATGCGTGTGATGGTGCAAAAGTGATTCACAAGGATTTCAGTGATAGCGATTGGGACGCCAGAAACCACTTTTTAAGGTTAGATTGCCACGTGCTCGAAACTTTACACGCATGCGCCGCGTTTTTTAGATCGGTAACATATATTTTTTATTATGGCTTTTTTATGCCCCAGTGGACGCCCATTTTTGGAATTTTTTTCGGATTTTTAATGCAAATAGTTAGCGAGATATTAGCAAAAAAACAACTTTGACCTTCGAACCACCTACAAGAAGGAGACCCGTCCGGCTTGTTTCGTGAGCTGTAACGGAAAGATACGTATCTATCAAAAATTCAGAAACCATTTTGACAATTTTTGGACTTCAAACAAATTTTTGGGAGAGGTTTAAACTTCGAATCTTTCGACAACTTTATCTCCGCTTTGAAACCGATATTGAACATTTTGACATCGCTGCTTGCTGCGCGCTAGCCTAGAGACTATAAATCCTGAATATCAAATTTTTTGGACTTCACATCCCTGGACTATAATATAAATAGTGAATTTTTTGAAAACTTTAAAATTTTTTGTGTTCTTGTTGTATTTTTAAAATGTTTATGTCTGTACCCTGTAGAACTGTATTTATTGTAATATATGTAATTTTTTGCAAAATTTTATGTCTGTTGGTTCTCGAAATATCCAATTTTTACTGTTTTTTCTAAATTAATTAAAAACAAATACAAAATTAATTATTCTGACCATTTATAATAATTTTCCATACCATTTGCGATATATTAACCTCAAACACTGAGGTCCTAGCTCATCAGATAAAGATTTTAGCCCAAAATCGCCATTTTGTCGGCCATCTTGGATTTACTAAAAGTCAAATATTTTGGGAACCATAAACGCTAGAAATTCGGGACTTTCACAGGAAGCAAAGAGAGGCTTATTACTTTACGATAATTTCAGTTTCAGGCGTTTTCAGCGCCCTAAGGTATTTTCTCCTGAAACTTTCAGGAAAGATACTCGAGGTGAAGCCATACACGGCAGTCCAAACGCCAACTCTCTACGACGTCTAGAACCGGCGCTACGTCAATTTCACGCCGGAGTTTGACAGTTCGGCGGCCATTTTGGATTTACCAAAACGTCCGCCATTTCCATACGGGAGGTCGTAGAGAAGAATTTTTTTCGGATTTGGGCTGCGGAGTGGGCTCCTCATCGATTGATTCCACTTTCAGGGGAATCCGACGCCTGAAAGTTTCAGGTCTCGAAAATCGCTGAAACTGCTTCTTAAAGATAGCCCTTGGAAGGCCAAAAAGTTAGAGCCAACTCTCGGAAAAATCGGCCCCATACAGCCAAAATAAAACCCAGAAACAAATTGTAAACAAATTTTGACGGCCATCTTGGAAATCTTGTTTCTTGGGTTCATTTCCGAACCCTACGAGACAGAAAAACGTGCGAGGTGTCGTTTAAAAGGTCTCAACGAGGGCCATCTTGTGGCATTGACAAATTGTCTCTACGTAGAGTCATTCACCAAAAGAGCGATAACTCTCTAACCAATTGGGTTAGAGAAAAAATCTTTTTGACTTTTGTTTTCTTTGGTTGTGACCCTGGCAGTGCCTTCTTTACTGTGCGCTTTTTCTAAAGACAAGACTCTACATAGAGCATAATTTTGTTATATAAGTATTTTAAGACTCTGCCCTGCCTATACAGACAGGGCAGCCTAGATTTAATTAAATTTAAGACGTTGTATTGATATTGATATCAATTCTACTTTATTTACTTATTTTTATTTTTATCTCTAGTTATAATTATTTTGGTTTAGTTTTGCCTTGGACATATTACAGTGATTATAGTGACCCTTAGTGATTTATTCTTGGTTTCTCCTTGTCTGCTCTTGTCGTATCTCTGTTTTGCCCCTTTTGGAACTTTTTGAGTCTATCAAAGGAGAAGAACCCTCACAATGTTCGCAAGAACACCACCAATCAAGCTGACCGAGTCAAAACATAAATCACCACCAAAAACTCAGACGCTCTCATCATCAACGGTGAGAAAAAGCATCGAGAAACTTGAGGCGGGGGCTCAAGCTTCTGCTTCAGGATCTCAAAGCGGGACTCCTGCTACCGGCAGGCAGGAAAATCAATGCCAACCACGTCAGCTGCTCCCGCATCGTGAAAAGGAAGCAAAGGCCCTACTTATCAAAGCTAAAACAAATCTCAATAACTCGGGCAATATCAGGAAGGATATTAAAGCAAATGTCTTGGATGCAATAGATAGACTATACCAACTGGTCAAAGACGCGGAAGCGGACAAACGAGACAAAAACAATCCCGAACCCGAAAAGAAACCGACTCAGGAGGCTCCAATCGTGACGGCGGCTGAGGGCGACGTCGCGGAAAGTGGAAACATCATCAAAAAACTCCAAGAACAGAGTCGCCTTCTGGAAGAAAATGGAAGGAAGATTGACGAATTGAAAGTAAAAATAGAACAACAGCACGAACTTATAAGCTCTAAAACATATGCAGAGGCTGCGGCAACCCAACCGACTCTGCACCAACCTCCACAGAGTTCACTACCGGGAAGAAAACGCAATACCGCGACCCACTCCATCATTGTATCCTCAGAAGAGGTAAACGATACAAGTAATGAAGTCCTACAGAAAATCAGAACTGCAGTAGACGCCAAAATGACTGGAATCAAAGTCGACAGAGTCAGAAAGGCAAAGGATCAAAAGGTCATTATAGGATGCAGTACAAAGGAAGAGGTTACAAGAGTTGCGAACTTATTGCAGAAACCGCAAAACAAACTTCATGTCGAAGAAGCAAAAAATAAAGACCCTTTGATCATTTTGAAAGACGTGATGGCCTACAATTCTGACGAAGATATTCTTCAATTCATAAGAAGTCAGAACAAACATCTTCTAAAAGACCTTAACGAGGAAGAGATTAGGCTATCTGTAAGGTACCGCAGGAGGACTCGAAACCAATACACGAATCACGTAGTCTTGGAAGTATCACCAAAAGTATGGCAAAGAATAACCGAAGTAGGTAGACTGCATGTAGATCTTCAAAACGTACAAGCGGCTGACCAGACTCCTCTTGTGCAATGTTCGCGTTGCCTTGGATATGGTCACGGCCGTAAGCTCTGCGTCCAGACAGCGGATCTGTGTAGTCACTGCGGTGAACCTCACATGAGGTCTGAGTGTCCCTCGTACGCGGTAGGAGATGCACCAACTTGCCGTAACTGTCAGTCTGCAAAACATGATAAAACAGACCACAATGCCTTCAGCAGTGAATGTCCAGTCAAGAAAAAGTGGGACTCATTAGCAAGATCGAGAGTATCGTACTGCTAAGGGCTCCCTAGATGTAAATGATTCCAACCAGCTCAACCACACAGTGATTCAGGCGAACCTGCAGAGAATGCGATTAGCAACCCAAGAGTTATTTATCGAAGCCGAAAAACGAAGAATAAGTTTTGGTCTCATCCAGGAACCATACGTTGGCAAAGAAGGTGTACTTGGCTCAAGACCAAATATACGAGTCATTCAATGCAGCCAAGCTAGACAAAAACCCATTAAATCAGCCATTATAGTCATTAACAAAGAAATTGACATTATGGAATGTCCCACTCTATGCACTGAAAACATAGCGGTGGCAGTATTAAAAACCAACGCATGGCGAATGGGAGTGATGTCAGTATATCTAGAAGGAAACCAACCAATAGAGCCGTATCTTCAACAAATAAAGGCAATAAAAGACACTCTCGGGGAAAAAAAGCTACTTATAGCAGGTGATACGAACGCATGGAGCCACTGGTGGGGAAGCGTCAGTGAGGATATAAGAGGTCAGTCACTATTTGACGCCATCAATGAAATGGGCCTGCACATATTGAATCAAGGAAATGAACCAACGTTTGAAACAATCCGAGGAGGAAAGCTTTTCATGAGCCACGTTGATGTCACCACATGTTCGGACGAACTTCTGCACGGCATGGCATAGACGACTGGACGGTCGACAAGGGGGTAACTAGCTCCGACCACAATGCCATTATAATTAAAATAAAATTAGACAAACACTCACCTGGAACAAATCTTAAGACAACAAGAAAATTCAACACAAAAAAAGCTAACTGGACAGAATTTAAAACGGATCTTCTTGAAACACTAACTGCAAATAATATCACCGTCGAACAAATACAAGCAATAGCAACAAAAACTGAACTAGAGGAAGTAGTTAAGAAGTACATAAATGGTGTTGACTTAGCCAGCAATAAAAATATACCATTACAGAAACAGAAAAGCAACACAAAATTACCATGGTGGAGCGAAAACCTGGAAAACCTAAAAAGCGACATGGTGACAAAGAAAAGGAGGATACGGTGTGCAGCACCTCAACGTAAGGCCTTCGTCATCGGAAACTACCTTGAGGCAAGGGAGAAGTATGAATTAGAAGCCGCAAAGGCTCAGACTACAAGCTGGAAGAGTTTCTGTGGCAAGCAAGACAGAGAGAGCATGTGGGACGGTATCTATAGGGTAATTGGCAGAACGTCTAAAACTTATGGCGACCAACCCCTTATACAAAATGGCTCTGTTCTTAGCCCAGAAGAATCCGTAAAACTTCTAGCTGCTACATTTTTCCCTGACGATGCAGTGGCAGAAGATCAGGAGGAACACACGGCACTGAGACAAAGAGCACAAAACATTTGCGACCCACAAATTGAAAACCAGATTCAAGATCCATCTTTCACAATATCTGAGCTGAAGCACGCGGCGAAAAGCTTTAACCCAAAAAAGGCTCCTGGTCAAGACGGTTTTACAGCTGACATATGTGCGGCCGCTATAATGGCAACTGCGGAGGAATTCCTGGCTATCGCTAACAAGTGCCTCGAACTCTCTTGCTTCCCGCTGCCCTGGAAGGAGGCTGCGGTGATTGTATTGAGAAAGACTGGAAAGGAAGACTATTCTAAGCCCAAGTCCTACCGCCCGATAGGACTGCTGCCTGTCTTCGGCAAAATACTCGAAAAAATGATGGTAAGGAGGCTTCGTTGGCACATACTACCGAAGTCAAATTCCAAACAATATGGCTTCACCCCACAGCGCTGCACGGAAGACGCCCTCTATGACTTAATAAAACATGTTAAAGAAAACCTACAGAAAAAACAGATTAACCTAATTGTATCTCTTGACATAGAGGGCGCTTTCGATAGCGCTTGGTGGCCGGCAATAAAATGCAGACTGCTTGAATACAGAGTGCCACAAAATCTCAGAGGCCTAATCAACAACTACTTTGAGGACAGGAAAGTGACAGTGGGCTACTTGGGACAAGAATATAAAAAGCAAACAACAAAAGGCTGCGTGCAGGGTTCCATTGGAGGTCCAACCTTTTGGAACGTCCTGCTGGATCCCCTGTTAAACGAGATGGAGGGGAGGGGCGTGTTTTGCCAGGCCTTTGCTGACGACATTGTGATTGTTTTCTCAGGGGAGACGGCACTGGAGATTGAGAAGGTAGCGAACCCCACACTAGCTCACGTTAAAGCCTGGGGGGGGGAAAAATAGGCTGAACTTCGCCGAACATAAAACCAACGCAATGTTGGTCACGAAGAAGCTAAAATATGACACTCCCCGCATCCATATGAATGGAACAAACATCCAAATGGTAGAGCAAGTAAAAATACTAGGCTTGACAATAGATGCAAAACTAACTTTTGAACCACACGTGACCAACATTTGCAGAAAAGCAACCAAATTATATAACCAGCTGAGCAGAGCGGCGAAGATATCTTGGGGCCTAAATCCAGAAGTAGTGAGAACTATCTATGTGGCGGTGGTAGAGCCCATAATCTTATATGCGTCCGGGGTTTGGGGTGACGCATCGAACAAGATTGGCATCCAAAATCACCTTAACGTGGTGCAAAGGGGCTTTGCCCAAAAAATATGCAAAGCATACAGAACAGTATCACTGAACGCTGCATTGACAATATCTGGACTGCTCCCAATGGACATGAGAGTAAGAGAAAGCGCCCACCTGTACAGGGCCAAAAGAGGAATGCCACTGGATCTACTTGGGGATGGAGAGGTTGAGGGGAGGACCAGTTACTTGATGGCACTACATCCAGCCAGGGAGCCAGACATCTGCTTCAGCCTGCTGGAGGACATGGAACCCCCCACCTTGGAGGAACACAAAATAGAGGGTCCACAAATTTTCACGGATGGAAGTAAGATAGAAGGCAAGGTGGGGGCTGCATTGACTGTCTGGCACGATGGAGCGGAAGTCGACTCCAAGAAGTTCAAACTGGCACCATGCTGTACTGTGTTCCAGGCAGAGATGTACGCGCTTTACAAAGCAACTAGCCTAGCTCGGAAAATCAAAACTACAACCAACACAGTCAACATCATCAGTGACTCAAGGTCCTCTCTTGAACTTCTCCAGAACCGGGATTCATTCAATCCGCTTGGCTTCGAAATAAAGCAGAACATCCTGAAGCTAAATGAAAAGGCAAAAGGGTCCGACTGTTTTGGATCAGAGCGCACGTCGGAGTCGCCGGAAACGAACGTGCAGATGAATTGGCCAAACAGGCGGCGCTCACCAAGAAGACAGCTCCAGACTACGATCGCCGCCCAATCTCCTATATTAAAAGAGCCCTTCGCCAGGAGACACTGCAGGAGTGGAATGACCGCTATATCGATAGCACGACAGCGGAAACGACCAAAGTGTTCCTCCCAAATGTGGTAGTAGCGTACAAGCTAATTAAAAAAATTGCACTAACACCGACACTTGTGCAGGTGCTGACAGGACACGGAGGATTCAGCCAGTACCTGCATAGGTTCAAGTGTAAGGACAACCCGTCCTGTGTATGTGACCCAGACAAGGAGGAATCAATACTACACCTACTATTAGAATGTCCAAAAAACTCAATAGCAAAATTCGAGGCTGAACAAAAATTGGGGGAACAAATTAAGAAAGAGACGTTGTGGGAAATATTAGGAAGTAAAAGACGGAAAATATTCATTAAGTACTGTGAAAAAATAGCTAAGGACGCCATAGAGAGAAATAAAACATGAAAGATGTAGTAAGTGTCATGATGATCACATGATGTGTAAGTACATACTTACACATCAAAAGTAGACAAAGTAACAAATACGCAAGAAAGAATTTTGTAAAAATATATATTTCATGATATATATTTACTTGCAAAAGCATTTAAAATATAGCAGAAAACCTATGTTAACAGTGAATGGATTTTGTAACCCTACCATAATAAGATTAGTTAACTAAGTATGATTAAGGGAAATTGTAAACTATATTCTTATTGCATGCAAAACTAAAACCGGCTGCAGGGTTCCCGAACCTAAAACCCGGAACCCTGTACCACCTCAAAACGATCAAGGACTGAAAAAAATAAAAGAAAGTCGTCGTAGTCCATGTTTGCTAGAAAAAGTCTCTGACCTATGTCAGAGGGCAAAACAGCACAACATACAAAAAAAAAAAAAAAAAAAAAACCTAACCTAACCTAACCTAACCTAACCTAACCTAACCTAACCTAACCCGTCGCAGCCCTCCCGCGTACGTGGAAGCATCTTTTTCACCAAGTGTCCACACTAAAAAATCAAAAATAAATAGAAACTCTGCTCCGATTTGCATCAAAATAGTGACATTTTGTGCGGAAAGTGAAAACCCATACAGTGCCGTGATCAAAGTGAAAATCGGATTACAGTGTGAAGCAGAACATGGATTTTACCTCAAAAAGGTCAAATTTTTGATTTTATAACGTCTATAAGTCGGGATCTAAAGCGACGACATATGCTTTTTATTATTGATTCTAGAGCCTACCATGGCGCTCTGTATTGACGAATTTTTTAAGATTTTTTTCGCTGCACATTTTTGGGTTATCCCCAAAAAAACAATAAACACGTGGCTTTAACCTCCAAATCACTGGAAGAACGAGTCAACATAGAACATTGGAAAAAATACCGTGTATGCAAGTGCAAGTGAAGACCTTAAAAACAAAGTTTCAAAATTTTTTGACAATTGTGAAAAAAGCTATCGACATTTTAAAACTCAAAAAGGAAAATTAATTACGCGAAAACTAACTCGAAATTCAACATTCTGGAATTGCTATCCTGTGCGCGCTTATGGTGTCTTTTGATATTGGAACTTTCAAAATTTTTGGACAATCACACATAACATTATAATTAAAAAACCGAATATTCATGTTTTTTTCCAATTTTTGTATCTTTTATTATAAAATTTATAATGATTTTCTGTGTATTAGTTAAGTATGACTTATCTTAATTTTAGGATTTTTTTACAAATTTTTTGGACCACTGGTTTCGGAGAAATCGAATTTTAACCATTTTTTGTAAATTAATTAGAATATATAACTTTTAAAATTATTTTGACACCGGATATAGTTTTTCCGATACTTTTTCACCCTATTGAACCCCAAAGTTCAACCCCATAGCTCTTAAAACAGGAAATTTAACATTTTGTACATATTTCTATAAATATGTACTAAACTTTGGACTTTGATTACTCAGCAACCGGAGGTCCCAGAGAACTGATTTTTGAAGATTCCTGGAGCGCGACACATGTTTATTTTGATCCGACCATTTTCAGGCGCTTTCGAGGCCTGAAACTTTTTAGACCTGAAAACCATCCAAGAAAATCCGGGTGGTCAAGCCGAGTCATTTGACACCTTCCGCGTATCTCTACGATAAGTACTTTTGGCGCTACCTTCGTCTAAAGTCAACATCTGACAGCTCGGCCGCCATCTTGTTTTTCTTTGTACCACTGCCATTCTGCAGCCTTAAGCCGCAGAAAGCTGTAATTTTGGATTTAAGCCTTAGGCTTGGGATTTTACTAAATATCCAATTTTCAGGAGTTTCAGCCGCAAAAAATTTCAGTCTCCTGAAAATAGTTTCAGGAGAAAGATCAGGTAAAGCTGACAAGAAATATCCAAACGCCAGATTTCTGCGACTTCAGGAACCGGCGTGGCAGCCCTTCAAACACAAGGTTTGACAGTTCTAGCCGCCATCTTGAAAATTTTCAACTCCCTGCCACGCGCGAACCAGAGGTCGTAGAGAGCTGGGGAAAAGATTGTAATACTCAGCAAACTCACCTCTCCCAACCTATTTAGTTTCAGCCCAGTACGACCAATTTCAGGAACTGAAAGTTTCAGGCCCTGAAAATCCTCGGAAAGTATTCCAAAGGAAAGGTATTGACGAGACGAAAAATTTGAGACCAATATCGACGAAATCGGCCAACAGGTCCAAGAAAGACAGCTAGTTGTACATTTCTGGTACATATATTGAAACATGTACAAACCCATTTTGCGCCGGAACCACAGAAGCTAGAAAGTCGATATTGGTGTCCAATAAAAAGGCTCATCAAGTTCTAATTGTCTAAATCTATTGTTAAGCTCTACATAGAGTCGTTTACAAAAAGTGGAATAACTTTCCACCCAATTGAGATACAGAAAAAATCTTTTCGACTTTTGTTTGCTCAGGCAGTGACCTTGGCAGCGTCTACTTTATTTCTGCATTCTCTCAAGGATAAGACTCTACATAGAGCAATAATTAGTTTATAAGTAGTTTTAAGACTCTGCCCTGCCTATACAGACAGGACAGCCTAGATTAGACATTTCATTTATATTACTTTTATTGAACCTTGCCCTCAACTTTTTTAGTACAAACTGTTAGTAATTAAGAATTCTGACCGACTCGATATTCGAATTTTTCTTTTTCTTTGATACGAGGTTTTATTGAACCTCGCGCCTCACTTTTTACTACGACACTATTGTGTTTATTTATTTGATAGCTAACGTAATTTTGACCTCAATCATGTATGGGACCATGAGAACCCCTATAAAGACGACAGAAGGCAAAGACAAGGATAAATCCCCGCCAAAAACCCAGACTCTTTCGACGAATAACGTAAGGCGTAGTGTTGAGAGATACGAGGCAGGAGGACCACAAAACGTAACTCCAACCACAAGTAAGGTTGATAACCAAGCACAACCACGTCAAGTCCCCGTCTACCGCCTAGCTGAGGCAAAGGCAAATTTGACCAAGGCAAAAACCAATCTCGGAAATGCTGGCAACATTCGGAAGGACCTCAAAGCAAGCACAATCGAAGCTATAGAAAAATTGTACCAACTCGTAAAAGAAGCTGAAGCTGAAATAGCGTCACTGAAAGGTACCGGACAACCAACGATTGAGACTACCCAAAAAGTTTCTCACGTAACACCAAAACAAGTCCACCCCTCCGAAACAGCCTTCTCGAAGCAGATAGAGGAGCACTCAAAGCTCCTGAAAGAAAATCAACAGCAAATGCTAGAGCTGAAGCAAACTATTGAGAAACACAGTGAAATCTTAGAGAGACCATCTTACGCAAGCGTGGCGGCAACCCTCTCGGTCAAAGCAAAACCTCAACGAAACACGTTGCATTCGGTTGTAGTCACGTCCAAAGATGAAACTGAAACAGGAGAACAGGTCCTCGAAAAAATAAGGCAAGCAGTAAATGCTAAAGAAGGGGGAGTGACGATAGACAAAATAAGAAAAGCTAAAGATAGGAAGATTATAGTAGGATGTCAGACACAAAGAGAAATCGAGAAGGTTATATCGAAAATAGAAGCTGCGGGCAATGAGCTTAACATCCAAGAGGCAAAAAATAAGGACCCACTGGTCGTACTACGAGGTGTATATAATTACAACACAGACGAACAGGTGCTGGGAGCGCTGAGAGCGCAAAACAAACGAGTATTTGAAGGACTATCTCCGGAAAATGACCGCGTAGATATCAAATACAAGAAAAAGACCCGAAACCAGTACGCCTCTCACATCGTCCTAAAAGTATCACCTCAGCTCTGGACCCGCCTAACAGAAGCAGAAACGGTACATATAGATTTGCAAAGAATCAGGGTCGAGGACCAATCACCCCTGGTTCAGTGTTCACGATGCTTGGGTTACGGACATGGAAAGCGTCACTGCCAGGAAACCCAAGATGTGTGTAGCCATTGCGGCGGCCCACATATGAGCTCAGATTGCAATGCAAAGTTTGCTGGCGAGGCACCTGAATGTTGCAACTGTAAAAAAGCAAGTATCAACAACAGAGAGCATAACACCTTCAGTT
This sequence comes from Phthorimaea operculella, assembly GCA_024500475.1. Taxonomy (NCBI): domain Eukaryota; kingdom Metazoa; phylum Arthropoda; class Insecta; order Lepidoptera; family Gelechiidae; genus Phthorimaea; species Phthorimaea operculella. The sequence continues at coordinate 13,730 of JANFCV010000480.1, forward strand.
CTGAATGCCCAGTAAGAAGGAAATGGGATGCCCTGGCTAGAGCAACCACTGCATATTGTTAAGGGCACCTCAACAGTGAACATGCAAACAAATCCATCAGAAATGGCGTCCCGAAGGTACCGCGTCCTTCAAGCAAACTTACAAAAAAGTGAACTTGCAACTGCTGAACTCATTATAGAAGCGGCAAAACGAAAAATATCCTTTGCAATGATTCAAGAACCATACATCGGCAATGTCGGTGTTATGAAAAATTACGCTGGAGTCAGGGTAGTGCAATGTGAAAGGAAGACCGAGAGGGTGAATAAGGCTGCAATAGTCCTATTTGACCAGTCCATTGACATCACTTTATGCCCAACCCTTACCACTGAAAACATAGTAGCAGTGAAACTAAAAACAGGCAAAGTAGAGACGGGTGTGGTGTCAGTTTACTTGGAAGGTGACAAAGATATTGGGCCTTACTTAAACCAAATCAAAAAGACCATTGAAGAAATAGGAACAAAGGACGTGATACTGGGAGGAGACGTAAATGCATGGAATACCTGGTGGGGAAGCAGAAAAATAGATTTCAGGGGCGAAGAACTTGCAGGACTGCTAGATGAACTCGACTTGCAAATATTGAACCAGGGCTCTGAACCCACGTTCGACACACAAAGAGGCGAAATGAGATATACTAGCCACGTTGATATTACCACCTGCTCAATGAATTTACTAGGACGAATTGAAAACTGGAGACTTGACAGCGACCTCACCTGCTCGGACCACAAGGCAATCCTCTTTGAGTTAACAGCTGGAAAACCAACAGGCATAGAAATAAAAAGGCAAACAAGGAAATATAATACAAAAAAGGCAAAATGGTCTCAATTCCGTTCAAAACTTGGCCAACTCTGTAAAGAAAACAAAATAACTATGGTCGAAATTGAGAAAATAGAACACACGGAATGTCTTGAAAAAATGGTAACGGCCTACTCAGACTCAATTGAGAAGGCCAGTGATGCAGCCATACCACTGATTACAAATAAAAATAAAATAGGATTGCCTTGGTGGACTGAAGAGCTAGAGGAACTCAAAACGGATATGATCAGGAAGAAAAGAAGAATATCAAATGCTGCTCCCATCCGCAAAGCACTAGTGGTGCAGCAATATATGGACGCAAAAGAAAATTATGAAACAGCTGCAAGAAAAGCTCCAACGACAAGTTGGAAAAAGTTTTGCGAAAAACAGGATAGGGAGAGCATGTGGGATGGGATTTATAGAGTGATCGGTCGAACAACAACTCGTAAAGATGATATTCCTCTTATAAAGCAGGGTGAGGTCTTGAACCCTCGAGATTCGGCTAAGCTATTGGCAGACACCTTTTACCCGGAGGATAATACAGATGGGGAGATCACGACACACAATGAAACCCGAAACAAAGCCAACCAAATTAATGAGTGGCAACATGATGACTCATGCGACCCACCATTCACAGCACAGGAACTAAAATGGGCAGTGTCGAGTTTCAACCCCAAAAAAGCCCCGGGAGCCGATGGCTTCACCGCAGACATTTGCAAAGCGGCCATAAGCCACGACCTAGAACTATTCCTAGCACTTGTCAATAAATGCCTGAGCCTGTCATATTTCCCGACCATCTGGAAAGAAGCAGTGGTGGTTGTCCTGCGTAAGCCAGGCAAGGACGACTACACACATCCAAAATCTTACAGGCCGATTGGGCTACTGCCAGTGCTGGGAAAAATCGTGGAGAAAATGCTAATAAAGCGAATAAGGTGGCATACAATGCCTGACATGAGCACACAACAATTCGGCTTTACACCACAGCGCAGTACCGAGGACTCCCTTTATGTCATGACGCAGCATATCAAGGAAAAACTGAGAGAGAAGAAACTGATTGTTGTGGTTTCACTTGACATAGAGGGAGCCTTCGATAGCGCATGGTGGCCTGCCATAAGATGCAGACTGGCAGAAACCCGTTGTCCAAAAAACCTTCGAAGGATGGTCGACAGCTACCTAACTGACAGAAAGGTGCGAGTGAGATACGCAGGAGAGGAGAGTGTCAAATATACCACAAAGGGTGCGTACAAGGCTCTATCGGTGGGCCAACTTTTGGAACTTACTCCTTGATCCACTCCTAAAGAACTCTCCGCAAACCAAACTTACTGCCAAGCCTTTGCAGACGATGTGGTTTTGATTTTCTCCGGTCAAACAGCAGCAGCGGTGCAAGAACAAGCAAATAGCGCGCTCGACTATGTTCAGAGGTGGGGAGTCGCTAATAAACTGAAATTCGCGCCACACAAGACGAAAGCCATGATTATTACAAACAAATTGAAATATGACTCCCCACATCTCAGCATGGGAGGGCAGGATATACAGATGTCGCGAGAGATCAAAATATTGGGCCTTACGATCGATGACAAGTTGACTTTCAATGCTCACGCAGCAAATGTGTGTCGCAAAGCATTGAATTTCTACAAACAGTTAGCAAGGGCAGCCAAAGTTCAATGGGGTCTAAACCCGGAGATAATCAAAACCATATACGTAGCAGTGGTAGAACCAATTATTATGTACGCGGCCAGTGTATGGGCATCACAGACCCACAAAATAAGTATTAAGAAACAATTTAATGCAGTGCAACGTGGTTTCGCACAAAAAATCGTAAAAGCCTATAAAACTGTGTCACTAAACTCTGCCCTAACACTCGCGGGATTGCTTCCGTTAGATATAAGGGTTAGAGAAGCAGCAACTTTATTTGAAATAAAGAAAGGTTATTCTCAGCGGGTGGTAGGAGACAGAGAGGTGGAGAAACCGGTGCCTTTTATGGAGTCACCACATCCGGCTGAACAGTCAGAAATAGAAATAGGCAGCGTGATGGACAGTGCAGAATTGGCCCAGCATACCGAATATCAACTGCAAATATTTACTGACGGTAGTAAAATTGAGGGGAAGGTTGGCGCAGCACTGACCTTGAGGGACGGTGGTGTGGAAACACAATCCAAAAAATTTAAACTAGAGCCCTTCTGTACTGTCTTTCAGGCAGAACTCTACGCTCTCCTTGGAGCCACAGATTTAGCTCTTAATCACAAAGCAACAAAATGCAGCATATACTGTGACTCCAAATCAGCATTAGAGTTAGTTGCAAACGGCATCTCTCTTCACCACCTCGCGGTCAAAATAAGATCCAACTTAACCGCAAGCAAAAACAGAGATAAAGAAATAAAACTCTTCTGGATCAAAGCACACGTGGGGATGGAGGGAAATGAAAGAGTAGACGAGTTGGCGAAGGACGCAGCACTGAAATTGAAAACAAAACCGCACTATGACAAATGCCCTGTTTCATTCGCCAAGCGAGAAATCCGAATGGGCTCGCTTGGTGAATGGAATAGACGCTATAAGATGGAAGAAACAGCATCTGTGACTAAAATATTCTTCCCAAACGCCGACGCGGCATATAAGATAATAAGGAAGATAGACATAGACCCCGTTATTGTACAGGTGATGACAGGTCACGGGGGATTCTCTGAGTACTTGAACCGGTTCAAGTGCAAGGAGAGTCCGTCGTGCCCATGTGATCCCGTGAAGGAGGAGAACATTGTCCACATTTTGACTGAATGCCCAATATATGGCCGCGAACGCTTCGACTTAGAAAGCCAAATTGATAAAACCATAAGTGTGGACAATATATCCGACATAATGAACGACAAATCCGTGAGAAATAAGTTTCTAAAATACTGTAAAGAAGTAGCAAAACAGGTAATTGAAAGGAACAAGTGATAAACTGTTGTATGTATTGTATATAGAAATATAGAGAATATGTATTTAAACAGATATCAAGATATTAACACGGAATGTACACAAATTGGAATTGTTATTGTATTTATTGTATATGCATTTTAATGTATAGCGAATATATATAAATAGCAATAATGAAAAAACGACAAGAAAGAAAAATATGATGTACTATTATTAGATTAGATAAGAAAATTATGTAAATTTTGAAAAGAAATGCAAACAAAAATAAAAAGATATAAAAAGGCCTTGATCCGAAATGTCAAGGGTTAAAAGAAATAACGACCAAGGGTTTTAGTCAGTAAGAGTCTGACACTCCTGAGCCATCCATTCTCAGGGTCCCATGCAGGATTTTTCCTTTGGTTGTTAACAAAAAAAAAAAAACCTAACCTAACCTAACCTAACCTAACCTAACCTAACCTAACCTAACCTAACCTAACCTAACCTAACCTATTATTTTATTATATGGGCATGGGCATGGTGCTGCACTGTCCGTGTGGGAGAGCGACGCAGAAATCCAGACTGTCAAACTTTGCCTGTCCCCTTATTGCACAGTGTACCAGGCGGAGCTGCTGGCCGTCTGCGAGGCTACCAGACGAATTAAAACCATAGGAGCATCCACATTCGGAATATACAGTGACTCCATGTCAGCACTGCAGACGGTCATAAACCTCGGTTCCCTCCATCTGTAACGGTTCAGCCAATCACGCACAAATATAATTCCTCAATATTAATATATTTACTAACAATATGCTTTGTTTATGAGCACATTTGGGATGAAAGTCATCTTTCAATAATGCATAATTCTTTCATACCATAAATTGCGCTCAGTTTAAACACAAATATCAGAATAGATGCATTTTGTTTGTGGCAACAGAAATTTCAAAGATAGTTGAACGATTTATGTTTCATAATAGACCAGAAATAATATTTTATATTCCCAAATCAATGTTGATTCTAGCCAATTCGTGCATAGTAGCACCATCTATTGATATTGCACAGAACTAGCTGAATGATACGTGACGTGAGGCAGTGCGCTGTTTTACCAGTAATATCTGAGCAACAGGATTGGAGTCGAACGTAAGAAAAGGCGTGATTGGTCGTATCACGGTGTAAAGAATATTCCTGTTGGTTGATACGCTTGTTCCGACCAACCGGTCTCAGAATGCGCGGCGGGGCCGAGCGCCCGCCACCCGCCATCGATGCGCGAGCGCCGCCGGCGCGGCGCCAGCGGCTGCCGGGGGTCTGCCGTACAGATGTAAATCAACCGGTTTAAAACGTTTAAAACCAAATTTCGCGGTTTAAAACCTGAAATCAACCGTTTTCAACCGTTTAAAACTCGCCTACAAAAAAAAAAGTTCTGTGTTTTACATACACATACATACATACACAAATCACGCCTTTATCCCTTGCGGGGTAGGCAGAGCGTAAACAGCCGTAGGTACCTACAATACAGCCGCTATCGCCACGTCTGACTAATATTTCAGGGCCGTTGTAGAAAAATCGTGCCGAAATGCAAAAAAATTTTTGCCGAGTAGGTACTTAGGTATGAATTTTTGTATGGAACATCCAAATTATTAATATAACCCTGTATATACAAAATTCGGTGTTTCCAACGATTTTACACTGACTTGCTCATCATAGGTTACCTACGCTCGGGCCTCGGAGCGACAAACTAGGTAATAAACCCGCAAAATCACATCATTAATCCATTTCAGTGATCCTTACCTTTGTAATATTACGAAAATGTATTAAAATCAATAAAACATTGTTATCAACCATCCGCCGTTTTAAACCGAAAAAAACGGTTGTTTATGATTTAAAACGGTTTTTTTCGTTTAAAACGATTTGGTTGAATTGGTTTTAAACCGGGCTTACATCTATAGTCTGCCGCCGGTTCGAGACGCGCGGACGCGCCACTTTTTTTCAGGACGGCTGAGCGAGCGGCCGGGTGCGACTGCCGGCTGCCCGGACACCACGCTCGGTGCGGCGCCATTTTCCTTTAGTTAACTTTGAAGAAACCCTGGTAAGGCCTTTTATTTTCTCTGATTTTACAATTTTTATTCCATTCTATTTAAAAGTGGTTTTGATTTTTCTGTGTTCATTTGTGCCTAGGATGTACGTTGCTGGCAGTTCGCGTGTGTTCTATTTTGCGGTTTCTAGATTAATTTTCATTGTGTTGCTACCTCGTGTTTATTCTACCTGTTTCCCATTTATCTTTTACGTATGTGATAAACGTAATCATGCCATTGATAAATTCTAACTGTTTTGCAAGTATGTATAGTGCGTGAGTGATAGCGGCTAGCGGGAAGACGGAGAATCGCCGCGAACAGTTTTGTTTCTACCCTCTTATTCTTGCTTCGCGGTGGCGTCATCATTCCTATGGCGGGTCTCACACCTGACATCCGTCGCTGCGCATTTTTCGCTCACACAATTTGTATGAGAAGATGGCATATTGCAGGTAAATGGGAAAAGTAGGTAGATAAAAACAGGATAACCGAGTGAGTATGACATTATTGACAGTGGGCTCGATAGGCAAAGTTGTGGAAAAAAAAAAATCGTAACCGTTTTAACCGACTGTTGAAAACAGGGGTGTCACATCGCTATGTGTGTAAAAGGAAATTTATAAATCCTATATTGCTTTGATTTGTTGAAAAATGAAGAAGTAACCGACTAGGAAAATTGTTGAGTACGGTATGGTGTATTTCTTGTTGTGAACAATGGCGAGCTATCCAGCAGTGGAATCGCAAACCAGTTTCTATGGACATAAGATTTATACATACTATAATAGGTTAGCGTTACAAGTAAAGTGGATGATTGGTGAGACAATACCGCCAATTTTCGTAGAAGGTAGGTAGATTATTTACTGAAGCTCATGTCTAGCAGTGGAGTGTGGTGTTTATAGGTGTGTAAAACCGATTAGTGATGTAGTGATGCCCATATTAGGTAGTGGATAATGATGAAATGGCATAATCTGTTCATACAACTTATTTTATGGGATGACTTTAGAATACTGACCCACGAATATGGGGTATCTAAAGGTTGCATTCTACAGGGGACAATTCTAGCTTTCATTTGATACTATATTCAGTGTGCGGAAACGTCTAGAAATAAAGTTATGAGGTAACTTTAGAATACTGACCCACGAATATGGGGTAGCTAAAGGTTGCATTCTACAGGGGACAATTCTAGCTTTCATTTGATACTATATTCAGTGTGCGGAAACGTCTAGAAATAAAGTTATGAGGTAACTTTAGAATACTGACCCACGAATATGGGGTAACTAAAAGTCGCATTCTATAGGGGGTGATTCTAGCTTTCATTTGATACCATTTTCATAGTGAGGAAATGTTTAGAAACAAAGTTATGAGGAACTTTAGTATTCGGACCCACGAATATGGGATACCTAAAGATTGCATTCTATAGGGGATAATTCTAGCTTTCATTTGATACTATTTTCAGTGTGAGGAAATGTTTAGAAACAAAGTTATGATGTAACTTTCGTATACTGACCTCCGAATATGGGGGAACTAAGGGTTGCACTCTGAAGGGGGATATTCGAGCATTCATTTAATACCATTCTTAATGTGAGGAAACGTTTAAAAGCAAAGTTACGGGGTAACTTTAGTATCAGGCGGTACGAATTTAGGTTCAATAAAGGTTGAGTTTTGTAAGGGACAATTTTAGATTTCGTTTGATACTATTCTTAGACTGAGGAAATGTATGGGAAACGAGATACGGGAAGACTTTAGTATCCAACGATACAAGTTTAGGGTTGAAAAAGGTTGCTTTTTGTAGCAGGCAATTTTAGCCTTCCTTTGATGCCATTTTTAACCTGCGGAAATATTTAGAAGAGGAGATATAGATTAATATTGGTATTTGCGGTCACCCATCCATTTTAGGTAACTCATCCATTTTCGGTCACCCATCCTTTTGGTTATTTAACTGTTCATGCTCATAATTCTTGCGGGGTAGACAAATAATAGAAATGGTATTGTTTCATGGTAAAGTTTATCGTTTGAAATAATTTGATAAAGCTCGGTTTGCATATAAATTTATAAACTAAATCAATAATAAGATAATAGTTATTTGTTGTCAACCTTCTAGTACTACTAGTAACTTGCTTAGAAATAAAAATATAATGACACCTACAAAAATGGAAAGCTTTCTAGGGATGTGACAATTTAGCACATATCTTTGGTTAAAAAGAAAGAACGAATTTTAATTCTCGATGATGATGATGGGGAATCGGGGAGACAGACTGACTATCTGACGTAGATTCCTTTGTTCCAAGTAGATTCAGTAAAAAGGAGCGGGGCGGGGCTCCAACCTTAAGCCTTACCAATAAAATATTCAAGTACTAGCAACATAGTGACTTCTAAGTAGAATTGATTCGGCAGCGCTTTACTTTATTTTATGTCGTTCTGTACTAGTTGCGCCTTGACTTGAAGTACCTTTACTTACATATATTCTAACGGTGCTGCTTATTGATTTATTCAATTCAATTCAATTCAGTTTTATTGCTTTCATGTACAGTATAAAGGGTCTTAAAAATATTACATAGTATGTTGTATAGTTTTATTTTAGTTTTATTTATTGTTGTATAGTTTTCTTATGAAGCTATGTTAAGCGGATTATTCTTCAGAATAGTGGTTAGATTAGTTAGGACACACCATTCGTTATCAGCAAAGAAGTTTGGGTTACTGCTTATGCACAACGTAGGGTTGACGATCACCTGGCCGATTCATAAACTTCAGTGAACCCATTTCTAGTAACCATGCTAAGTAGGATTTTATCTATTCGGATTCTGTGTTTCGCGTTTGTAGGTAAACTAGTAAAAAAAAAAAAATTAGGGTAGGGGAGGGGAGGGACATTACAATTTGGTGCCGTGACCAGGATAGCTAACGCTGGGTTATAACGGGTCCTTTTCATCAATTCATAAGAGTTCTTCCTGTTGACGGTTTTCTTGACATAATTAAACTCAAATATGGTCACGTTACAATTTGCTGTACCGTGACCAGGATATGCTTTTTCGGGGTTTCCGTAGATTAGTTAGATACATGTTTTTTCTTTACTTTAAATAGTGTTATTTTATGGTTACTTCAGAGTTGGGAACACTTTGGTTCAAAGTGGTTACGTTTGTAGCCACAATTTGTTGCCGTGAAAGAGGAATGATAGGAATGGTGTTTTAATAGGTTTGTGTTTTATTAAAGTCGTTAGGGTTATTGATCTATTAGAGAGGATATTCTTTAGATAGGGGGTCGAATACAAACCACGGAAGGTATAGTTCCATCCATTTTGTTAGGGTTCTAGTGGAGCAGGTACTATTTAAGATAGACAGTGGATTTTTTTCTAGTGAAGCAAATGCTTTTGGACGGTGGGTCAAATAAAAGAAAACCTAAATGGATTTGTAGTTGTCAAAAGAGTCGTGCACACGTTGTTATTATTCAAACTTATCTGAATGGGAGGTCACAAAAGAAACTTAGTGGGTTATTTTTTATGTTTTACCTATCTGTCTGAAATAAAATAATGGGGGTCGTTAGGTCTGTTCTTAAGTTATGTAAGCATTTTAGTAGTTGTTATCTGATAGGGACTCGCATTTGAAACTACGGGGGTCGTTAGTTATGTTGAAATGAGTCGTGTAAACGTTCTAATGATAATTCTTATCTAAAAAGGGTCGTATGAGAAACTGTTAGTGAGTGGGATATTAGTATGTGTACCTATTTATCCGTTATAAAGTCATCGGTTATGCTTGCGTTCGAGTAAGGTCAACACTAGATTGGCGTCTTATATAAAACTATGGGGGTCGTTTGTTATATTTATTCGAGTCATGTAAGCTTTCTTGTAGGAAAAAGAATCTGTTAATGTCTGACAGGGAATCACATTTAAAACTATGGGGGTCGTTAGCTCGTTTGTTTATCTAAGGTATTAGTCTCAATCAGGCGAACTTTTTACTAATCTATTGGTTTTTTATTTGATTTTAATAGTTTTCTTTTTAATTCTAGGTTCCTTCCATATGAGAGATGAAAAGAAAATCCATTTTTGAAAAAACATTTTGGTTGAGGGTAGATAATTTTATTTGGGGAATCATTAAGTGCAGATAAGGCTTAGTCTTTTACAAATATTGTGCGTAAGGCGTAAAATAAATTCCAGACTGTGTTTGCCTGGAACAGATGACAGACAAACATAAGTTTTTCTCCCTTTTGATTAAGCGTTTTTGCGTCAAATGTTTCGTTACTTAGCAAGAATTAAATATGAAACTTGTTTTTTTAGATAGGTATAAAGTTAACATGAGTAAAGTTAATGCAGTAGCGTAATCCATACAAAAAAGAAAATATTATGAAGAAAAAAAACGGTCACGGCTTTTCATCTTATCGCGAATGGCGTAGTTTCGCGTTTTTTATTGCATTTGGCGTAACTTCTTGCATGGCAAACGTAGTTAGTTATCCCAACTTTAATTTTATACGTTATACAGTCAAGAAGAACACATAAGTTCAAGTTGACTTGTGTTTCCTTCTTATTATGTTTTTAAAATTTATGTTACATGTTTAGATTTAAGAGATTGGGCGGGAGTCTAAGAGTTACGCGTCTCGATGTGGCGACTCCTCTGTCTTAGGTGATGATGAAAATCAGAACCTACAGGAGGTTTTGCTGGACCTTTTACTCGGACTTTTGGCTACTCGCTACAACAAAAGATTGTGTTTGTCCTTTCTGTTTATTTAAGATATTGGGCGGGAGTCTAAGAGTTACGCGTCTCGATGTGACGACTCCTCTGTCTTAGGTGATGATGAAAATCAGAACCAACAGGAGGTTTTGTTGGACCTTTTACTCGGACTTTTGGCTACTCGCTGCAACAAAAGATTGTGTTTGTCTCGTGACTGTCCTTTCTGTTTAGATTTAAGAATATGGGCGGGAGTGTAGGAGTTACGCGACTCGGTGTTAGGAATCCTCTGACTTAGGTGATGACAAGTTCAGAGCCTACAGGAGTTTTCCTCGGACCTTTTTCTCGGACTCTTCACTACTCGCTACAACAAACGATTGTGTTTGTCCCGTGATTGTCCTTTTTGTTTGTAAATGTTTCATCTTTTTCAGGAGCTCTAAGCGTAGTTTTGTATTATTAACATTGCATTTGGCGTAATTTTCTACATTGCACAAAATATAATTGGATACTTATTCCATATTTTCCAGTGTAAAGTAATTTTAATTAACAGTAGGAACTTTATAATGAAGTTATTACCGTTTCTTTTCAATTAGTTAAATAAAATATGTAATTTAATAATAGTAGTTCAACAGTTTTAAAAAATATTCACTGATAGTAAGGCCTTGAGGTTCTGCTTGAGAGAGTGAAATTGTGAATGAGGGCGTCTTGACAGAAGAGGAGCATGGAAGGTTAGGATGTAAAGTTTGGGTTTTGAGAGAGGGTGTGAATTTGTGAAAGTTACCTTGGATCCTTGAAAGGTGATATAATAAAAGTGTTAAAAATAAAATGTGTGAAGGCTCTTTCAGGATTTCAATAGCCACCTATAAGTGAATACAGATATTGCATACCCTTTTAGAAAACACTACACTTACAAGAGGAAGTCATATGAAAATTTGAAGATAGGTATACATTGATTTACCCAAAATCAATGTAGGTATAAGACAGCAGTCATTTCTGTGTTTAACAGATGTTTTGTATGAATTCTGCACTATACACGCAGCACTCAAAGCAAGATGGAAAAACCCAACGCTTTTTCCCCCACACACCATCTTTAATTTTTATTAATGGTGACACACATTATTCCGGGTAGTTAGCAGTGTAGATTTGCTATGGAATTCAAATAGGCGATTCTAAATTATGCGCGATCAGATATTCGGCAAAAGGGTATTGTTGTTTTGCGTAGGGGCAGCATGGGTATCATTTTTCAAATCATGATATATCGAGTATTGACTTGATGCGGAATGCTGGGTCATTAGGACAGAGGGATTATCACACGTCTCTTCCTTGCGCAAAGCTTGGATTTAACTCGCTGAATAGATTTTTGCTCATTCTCTAAGAATTGTCAATAATTTTGGATTTCATGTTGGGTTTATTGCTGCTGACGACTCGGATTAGTTCCACACCACACAAGATACATTTTTGGAGGGATATGCAATTTCTTTAAATTAAATTTTTGTGTTAATTAAATTATTTTACACGGACTCTCCATTTGTGCCTACCATTTTTGTGCGAGCTTTTGCATAGTTCATCAATGAAGGATGTTTTCTTGTGTAATGCAAGAAATTTTACTTTTCCATGACTGTGGTCTGTTGGCTTATCAATGTAGCGTGAACGTTATGAAACTCAATGATCTTTGATGATGTACATGAGCGTTCCTCTTACAAAACCTGACAGACTGACAACTTAGGAAAAGGAGAGGAGTTGTTATTTAAGGACATAAATAAGCTAACAGAATCCATAGCTTGGATATATTTTGTTGACATTTTGCCTAAAGACACTTAAGATACACGGAACAAATGAGGATTTATGAAAAGTTGATGCTAGGTTAGAGTAAAATGCTTGGTCAGAATAATGAACAAGTCATGTGAATTTTACAGAATTATCTGTCTATTTCATAAATCACTCCACTTACATGCAGCAAACAGCTCAATGCAAACTTCCCCACACTCAAAGAAATCTGCTTTATTTACAAACTTCATAATTTGTCAAACGTTGTGTTTATAAGTATTTTCTCAAATTAAAGAAAAAGTTGTCGATCTAGGAAGACTTAATAGAATCTAAAACTTTGGAATAGAATAAAAATATTCCTCAATAACTCGAAAAGTCGTACCATGTGGGCGATGAGTTATTTCAAGTTTGCGATTCTACCAATAAAAGGAAAATTGGTAGTCTTTCTTAGGATGTGACAATTTAAGCACATAATTTTTAGTTCAAAAATAAAGAACTAACTTAAATTCTTCGGAAAATCGGGTGACATAATATTACCACTTGAGATTCTTGTTTGTGAATAAGCAGGTTTATTTGTAAACTTATTCAGATTGTTGGCGATTGCTTCGAGTGGTCGACATTTTGAGTTGAGTTTTGGCCAATTGGATGAATATGACTGGAGCTATTAAAGTCAACATGTTTTGACACGGGTGTGCAAAACTGGTTCAATTTCAAATCCTAAGATTCAGAGTATTGGTTAAAACGGCTTTGTATAGTACCACTCGGGTCGGCTAGCTTCACAAACTAGTTCCCCTAGATAAAAGAATATGTTGTCCTTGTGAAGGTGATCTTTTATTCATGGCTAATAATTTAAAAGCTTGAAATTTTTGTCATTTTAGTGGTTGCTGACCTTTTGAAGCATTACTTCACATACACCTTGTTTACATTCTGGGCAGAGTGTCAATAAAATATTTAGTACGAATTATATTTGTGTAAACTCAAAATATTATTGAGTCAGGAAAATTTCCTTCGTTGAAGTTTAAAATCAACTCCAGAAATTTGGGGGGTCGGGTGTAACGGTTCAGCCAATCACGCACAAATATAATTCCTCAATATTAATATATTTACTAACAATATGCTTTGTTTATGAGCACATTTGGGATGAAAGTCATCTTTCAATAATGCATAATTCTTTCATACCATAAATTGCGCTCAGTTTAAACACAAATATCAGAATAGATGCATTTTGTTTGTGGCAACAGAAATTTCAAAGATAGTTGAACGATTTATGTTTCATAATAGACCAGAAATAATATTTTATATTCCCAAATCAATGTTGATTCTAGCCAATTCGTGCATAGTAGCACCATCTATTGATATTGCACAGAACTAGCTGAATGATACGTGACGTGAGGCAGTGCGCTGTTTTACCAGTAATATCTGAGCAACAGGATTGGAGTCGAACGTAAGAAAAGGCGTGATTGGTCGTATCACGGTGTAAAGAATATTCCTATTGGTTGATACGCTTGTTCCGACCAACCGGTCTCAGAATGCGCGGCGGGGCCGAGCGCCCGCCACCCGCCATCGATGCGCGAGCGCCGCCGGCGCGGCGCCAGCGGCTGCCGGGGGTCTGCCGCCGGTTCGAGACGCGCGGACGCGCCACTTTTTTTCAGGACGGCTGAGCGAGCGGCCGGGTGCGACTGCCGGCTGCCCGGACACCACGCTCGGTGCGGCGCCATTTTCCTTTAGTTAACTTTGAAGAAACCCTGGTAAGGCCTTTTATTTTCTCTGATTTTACAATTTTTATTCCATTCTATTTAAAAGTGGTTTTGATTTTTCTGTGTTCATTTGTGCCTAGGATGTACGTTGCTGGCAGTTCGCGTGTGTTCTATTTTGCGGTTTCTAGATTAATTTTCATTGTGTTGCTACCTCGTGTTTATTCTACCTGTTTCCCATTTATCTTTTACGTATGTGATAAACGTAATCATGCCATTGATAAATTCTAACTGTTTTGCAAGTATGTATAGTGCGTGAGTGATAGCGGCTAGCGGGAAGACGGAGAATCGCCGCGAACAGTTTTGTTTCTACCCTCTTATTCTTGCTTCGCGGTGGCGTCATCATTCCTATGGCGGGTCTCACACCTGACATCCGTCGCTGCGCATTTTTCGCTCACACAATTTGTATGAGAAGATGGCATATTGCAGGTAAATGGGAAAAGTAGGTAGATAAAACAGGATAACCGAGTGAGTATGACATTATTGACAGTGGGCTCGATAGGCAAAGTTGTGGAAAAAAAAAAATCGTAACCGTTTTAACCGACTGTTGAAAACAGGGGTGTCACATCGCTATGTGTGTAAAAGGAAATTTATAAATCCTATATTGCTTTGATTTGTTGAAAAATGAAGAAGTAACCGACTAGGAAAATTGTTGAGTACGGTATGGTGTATTTCTTGTTGTGAACAATGGCGAGCTATCCAGCAGTGGAATCGCAAACCAGTTTCTATGGACATAAGATTTATACATACTATAATAGGTTAGCGTTACAAGTAAAGTGGATGATTGGTGAGACAATACCGCCAATTTTCGTAGAAGGTAGGTAGATTATTTACTGAAGCTCATGTCTAGCAGTGGAGTGTGGTGTTTATAGGTGTGTAAAACCGATTAGTGATGTAGTGATGCCCATATTAGGTAGTGGATAATGATGAAATGGCATAATCTGTTCATACAACTTATTTTATGGGATGACTTTAGAATACTGACCCACGAATATGGGGTATCTAAAGGTTGCATTCTACAGGGGACAATTCTAGCTTTCATTTGATACTATATTCAGTGTGCGGAAACGTCTAGAAATAAAGTTATGAGGTAACTTTAGAATACTGACCCACGAATATGGGGTAGCTAAAGGTTGCATTCTACAGGGGACAATTCTAGCTTTCATTTGATACTATATTCAGTGTGCGGAAACGTCTAGAAATAAAGTTATGAGGTAACTTTAGAATACTGACCCACGAATATGGGGTAACTAAAAGTCGCATTCTATAGGGGGTGATTCTAGCTTTCATTTGATACCATTTTCATAGTGAGGAAATGTTTAGAAACAAAGTTATGAGGAACTTTAGTATTCGGACCCACGAATATGGGATACCTAAAGGTTGCATTCTATAGGGATAATTCTAGCTTTCATTTGATACTATTTTCAGTGTGAGGAAATGTTTAGAAACAAAGTTATGATGTAACTTTCGTATACTGACCTCCGAATATGGGGGAACTAAGGGTTGCACTCTGAAGGGGGATATTCGAGCATTCATTTAATACCATTCTTAATGTGAGGAAACGTTTAAAAGCAAAGTTACGGGGTAACTTTAGTATCAGGCGGTACGAATTTAGGTTCAATAAAGGTTGAGTTTTGTAAGGGACAATTTTAGATTTCGTTTGATACTATTCTTAGACTGAGGAAATGTATGGGAAACGAGATACGGGAAGACTTTAGTATCCAACGATACAAGTTTAGGGTTGAAAAGGTTGCTTTTTGTAGCAGGCAATTTTAGCCTTCCTTTGATGCCATTTTTAACCTGCGGAAATATTTAGAAGAGGAGATATAGATTAATATTGGTATTTGCGGTCACCCATCCATTTTAGGTAACTCATCCATTTTCGGTCACCCATCCTTTTGGTTATTTAACTGTTCATGCTCATAATTCTTGCGGGGTAGACAAATAATAGAAATGGTATTGTTTCATAGTAAAGTTTATCGTTTGAAATAATTTGATAAAGCTCGGTTTGCATATAAATTTATAAACTAAATCAATAATAAGATAATAGTTATTTGTTGTCAACCTTCTAGTACTACTAGTAACTTGCTTAGAAATAAAAATATAATGACACCTACAAAAATGGAAAGCTTTCTAGGGATGTGACAATTTAGCACATATCTTTGGTTAAAAAGAAAGAACGAATTTTAATTCTCGATGATGATGATGGGGAATCGGGGAGACAGACTGACTATCTGACGTAGATTCCTTTGTTCCAAGTAGATTCAGTAAAAAGTAAATTCAGAAAAGACAAATTATTCCAAACACTTGGCCATAAAAGTAGCTTCCTTGTTTTGCAATACAAAATGCCTTATATTGGACAGCTAGTACATCTGGACGTGGAAAATCCAGCTTTCGCTCCTTTTTGTTACTTATATACGTATTTATTTTATTACACCTCTTTTGGTTTTGCAAATAGGTAAAATTAAGTTAAATTACTAAGGCATTATATCTTTTGTAACTTTGATTGTAAATGTAAATTCAGGCACTAGTTTGGGAATAATATAAGGCGGAGGGTGTCCAGTCAGGCTAAGCCGAAACCCACGGTTTGTGTTTGAGGATAGAATATTTTCAGAAAGAGGAAAACTTAAAACCTACCACCTCTTAAAATAAATAAAACTATATCTGAAAATACAAACACACTGGTGAACAATTTCATAAAATAAGCCAGGGAGCGGGGCGGGGCTCCAACCTTAAGCCTTACCAATAAAATATTCAAGTACTAGCAACATAGTGACTTCTAAGTAGAATTGATTCGGCAGCGCTTTACTTTATTTTATGTCGTTCTGTACTAGTTGCGCCTTGACTTGAAGTACCTTTACTTACATATATTCTAACGGTGCTGCTTATTGATTTATTCAATTCAATTCAATTCAGTTTTATTGCTTTCATGTACAGTATAAAGGGTCTTAAAAATATTACATAGTATGTTGTATAGTTTTATTTTAGTTTTATTTATTGTTGTATAGTTTTCTTATGAAGCTATGTTAAGCGGATTATTCTTCAGAATAGTGGTTAGATTAGTTAGGACACACCATTCGTTATCAGCAAAGAAGTTTGGGTTACTGCTTATGCACAACGTAGGGTTGACGATCACCTGGCCGATTCATAAACTTCAGTGAACCCATTTCTAGTAACCATGCTAAGTAGGATTTTATCTATTCGGATTCTGTGTTTCGCGTTTGTAGGTAAACTAGTAAAAAAAAAAATTAGGGTAGGGGAGGGGAGGGACATTACACATCCACTAGCGGTAGAAACCCGTGAGAATATTATCAACCTGTCTCACCAGAACAAAGCTGTGTCTCTGTTTTGGATTAAAGCACATGCAGGGCTGGATGGAAACGAGAGAGCGGACCAACTGGCCAAGGAGGCAGCGAGTGCTTCAAAGAAAAGAAAGCACAACTACGAGCTGTTTCCCGTCTCATTCGCGAAGAGACAACTCCGGTTGGAGTCTATTCGAGAATGGGATGAGAGGTATAAATCAGCAGACGTCGCGAAAACTACAAAAATGTTTTTCCCGGCCGCTTCAGCGGCATATCGCATAATCCGAAAATTCGAACCAACCTTCCAAAGCACTCAGTTACTAACGGGACATGGGGGGTTTTGAGAGTACTTGTTTCGTTTCAAATGCAAAAAGAGCCCCTCATGTACATGCGATTCTAATGTAGAAGAATCCATTCGCCATATCATATTAGACTTCCCCGTATTCGGCTTGGAAAGGTTTGAACTAGAATCTCGCATAGACACAAAACTAACAGAAGATAATATAAGTAATATAATGCTCGATAAAAGACGCAAACAATTTATGATCTACTGTTTAAAAATAATAGATATTGTAAATAAAAGAAACAAGATGTAAAAGTATGATGACAACATATTATGAAATATATTGTACATCATACACTGTAAATTAAAGATTGTTAAATAAAAAAGTAGTTTTAAGCAAGGAAATGTCTAATATTTATAAGTCGTAAAATAAACTAGCCATTAGAATAATTTGTTAATAGCCTAAGAATATGTGTACTGTAACAACTTTATTTCAATAAATGAAACTGTGTATGTTGTTAATTAGAAAATCCCAAAATAAAAAGGATGCAGATCTCCCGAACGAAAACCCGGAGTTCTGTACCAACCTATTCCGATCAAGGACTGAATATAATTAAAAAAGAGTCGTCGAAGTCCGTGTTGAGCTGAATACAGTCTCTGATCTCCATGTCAGAGGAAAAGCAGTAAAACATACAAAAAAAAAAAAAAACCCCGATGCCCTTTATCCCTTAGCAGTGGAAACTAGGAACGCCATACGAAACTGCAACACCCAAAACAAGAGCGTTTCCTTGTTCTGGATAAAGGCCCACGTGGGACTGGAGGGCAACGAGAGGGCGGACGCATTAGCAAAGGAGGCTGCCCTGAAGTCGAAAAAGAAACCCGACTACGACCTGTGTCCGGTTTCATTCATCAAGCGAACAATCCGTATGGAATCGCTTGATGAGTGGGACCGGCGATATCGGGACGGCGAAACGGCCTCCACCACTAAAATGTTTTTCCCAAGCGCTTTCGAAGCATATAAGATTATAAGAAAAATAACTATAACAAAAGAATTGACACAAGCACTTACAGGACACGGAGGGTTCTCTGAGTACCTGACTCGATTCAGATGCAAAGAGAACCCTTCATGTACCTGCGACCCAGACAAACTACAAACGGTACCTCACTTGCTTTTGGATTGCCCAATCTTCGGTAAACAGCGATATGAGCTGGAACAGAAATTTAAATTAGATGTAGTGGCAGATAATCTGCCTGAATTTCTAGCAAATAAAAAATTAAGAAAATCGTTCATAGAATATATAGTAGAGATAGTAAAAATAGTAAATAAGGAAAACAAAACAAAATAGTGTAAGAAAGATGATTATATAATATATTGATATATATTATGATAGTCATAATTATTATAGATATAGGCAGACAATAAAATATGTTAGATTAAAATACTACATAAGACGAAATAATGAAATAAGAAAATTGTAAAATCCCATCTGGATTAACAGTTGTAAATTTGCAAGCAAGTAAAGTGTACAACCAAGATAAAACCAATCCCTGAAAAGTAGCAAAATAAGTAGAAATAAGACGTAAATGTAAGTCTAGTAAATAAGCAATTGTAAATTGATGTCGGGGGGGTTTTAGCCGGTAAAAGTCCGGCACTGCCTGGGTTCTCCCTTCCCAGGCGTCCTATGAGGATTTTTCCTTCTCGACAACAATTAGTTAAGTTTTCTAAAATCATTATGTAAATACAGTCTCCGATTATGTTGGAGGAGCAAGTATTAAAATTATAAAAAAAAAAACCTAACCTAACCTAACCTAACCAGTCTGCACTCAGCTCTCGCCGAGAGTGGCACGGAGTCGTGCTTCCTCCTCTTCTGCAACTTCGGTGACATCGGTGACATTGGTGACTGGATTACGGATGCGGTGACATTGGTGACTGGATGCCGGATGCAGTGACATTGGTGACATCGGTGACAGGTGACGGTGGTGACTAGATGCCGGATGCGGTGACATTGGTGCCATTAGTGACAGTGGTTACATCGGTTACGGGAAACTGTGGTGATATTGGTGAAATAGAGACCAACAAACCGGCTCCGGAAGATGATGAGCTGTTATCTCTCCAACATATAATAGGTCTCGCTAAAGACATTGTCGAGCTAATCACATCCAAGAAAAGTGTCACAGCTGAAATGAGGAATGGCTGCATTGAACGAGACAAGGAAATTACCGAGTTTGCCCGAGACTTACTGATACAAACTGGATCAAAAATACTTATCAATGATGCTATAGACCGAATAGAAACTACTTTTAAACAAGAAATTTCAAAGTTTTCAGTGTCCACTTAACCTCAACCGGCTCAAATTACTAGCAAAGACCCGAACCTTACTTACTCGTCCATCCTTAAGAACACTTCGCCTGGAAAACCTAAAAAGGTAAAAATCCCATCAACTAAACCAGCCATTATAATCAGCCCGACTCAAGAAGTATCCAGTTCTGCGGAAACACATAAAATAGTGAAGAAAAATATCACCTTCAAAGACACAAATTTCGCACCAGCTAACATCAGGTACGTCTCAAATAACAAAATTAGCATGGAATTTGACAAGCCGGAACAAATGGAAAAAATACTCAAGAAAATCCATGAGTCAGACTGTCCAATAAAAGCAGAAAAATCCAAGAAATTGAAACCAATGTTCATACTAAAAGGAATATCACCAGAAGAATTGACAGAACTCATTAGTAGACAAAACGAAACCATCAAAAATGTCATTACTAGTCAGGAGGACCTCGTTTTCAAATTCAAGCGTAATAACAGGAAAGAAGATTTATACAACGCTGTATTCGTGACTACACCGACAATCTATCGAGCTGCTGTAACCGCCGGCAGGGTCAATGTTGACCATCAGAGAATCTATGTTGAAGAGTACACACCTCTACTACAGTGCTACAAATGCCTTCAATTCGGTCACACTAGGCTTAGATGCACTAATGAGGACACAATATGCTCACACTGTGCTGCCATGACGCATAATTTTAAAGACTGCCCTGTTAAGAGTGACAACAGCAAAATAAACTGCTACAACTGCGACAAACACCTCAAAATACATAATTCTAGCCTAGCTGTACCAAACCACACTGCTACGTCAAAGAATTGCCCGAAAGTCATCCAAATGACAGAAAATTTACGGACCAGGATTGATTATGGACAATAATAGTTTTTCTTAATAGTTAAGCATTTGTATTTTATAATTGTATGTGTTAAGTCAAATGATTATCTAGCTGTGTCAAATTCAGATTATTTCCTCAGATCTTTGGAATTTCGTGTAATAACCTCGTTGACCTCGATAATTTTTACTTGTTACGATATTAAAGATTAAGGAACTTCTTGAGTGACTGGATGCCGGGTGCGCCCATGTTGCATCGGCGACATTGGTGACTGGATGCCGGGTGCGCCCATGTTGCATCGGCGACATTGGTGACTGGATGCCGGGTGCGCCCATGTTGCATCGGCGACATTGGTGACTGGATGCCGGGTGCGCCCATGTTGCATCGGCGACATTGGTGACTGGATGCCGGGTGCGCCCATGTTGCATCGGCGACATTGGTGACTGGATGCCGGGTGCGCCCATGTTGCATCGGCGACATTGGTGACTGGATGCCGGGTGCGCCCATGTTGCATCGGCGACATTGGTGACTGGATGCCGGGTGCGCCCATGTTGCATCGGCGACATTGGTGACTGGATGCCGGTGCGCCCATGTTGCATCGGCGACATTGGTGACTGGATGCCGGGTGCGCCCATGTTGCATCGGCGACATTGGTGACTGGATGCCGGGTGCGCCCATGTTGCATCGGCGACATTGGTGACTGGATGCCGGATGCGCCCATGTTGCATCGGCGACATTGGTGACTGGATGCCGGGTGCGCCCATGTTGCATCGGCGACATTGGTGACTGGATGCCGGGTGCGCCCATGTTGCATCGGCGACATTGGTGACTGGATGCCGGGTGCGCCCATGTTGCATCGGCGACATTGGTGACTGGATGCCGGATGCGCCCATGTTGCATCGGTGACTTTAGTGACTGGATGCCGGATGCGCCCGTGTTGCATCGGCGACATTGGTGACGTGATGCCTCTGTTACTTTAGTGACATCTGTGAATGATACCAAGTAACTCCATTGATATTGGTGACAACAGCGACTTCTGTGACTTATCGACTCGGCGACTTTATAATATCTAATTTACCTCATTTGTAATTTAATATTAACTACGTATTTCACATGTCTAGGGTTAACAATTTATATGTGGAGGCAGAGGTATGCTTTACATTCAATATAGTAAAATATGTCTAAAAACTGACTGATCACCAACTGTATTATTTATGGCAAGAGATAGATTTATTAATATGTATGGCAATAATAGATAGTAAGGCATCTCTTTGTTTTAAATATATTAGTTGTATAGACATCATTAATAATACTCTAAAACTTAAAAACGAACAACAAAATGTAGGTAAGTGTAAAGACAACCCGTGTAAGGACATCCCGTCCTGTGTATGTGACCCAGACAAGGAGGAATTAATACTACACCTATTGTTAGAATGTCCAAAAAACTCAATAGTGAAATTCGAGGCCGAACAAAAATTGGGGTTGCAAATTAAGAAAGAGACATTGTGGGAAATATTAGGAAGTAAGAGACGGAAAATAATCATTGAATACTGTGAAAAAATTGCTAAGGACGCCATGGAGAGAAATAAAACATAAAAGATAATTATAGTAAGTGTCATGATGATGATCATGTACTTACACATCAAAAGTAGACAAAGTAATTAATACGCAAGAAAGAATTTTGTACAAATATATATTTTATTATATTATATTTACTTGCAAACGCATTTAAAATAAAGCAGAATAGGTTTATGTAAACAGTAAATGGATCTTATAACTTAGTAGAATTAAGGAAAATTCTTACTACATGCAAAACTAAAACCGGCTGCAGGGTTCCCGAACCTAAAACCCGGAACCCTGTACCACCTCAAAACGATCAAGGACTGTTAAAAATAAAAGAAAGTCGTCGTAGTCCATGTTTGCTAGAGAAAGTTTCTGACCTACGAGTATGTCAGAGGGCACAACAGCACAACATACAATCACCTAATAAAAAAAAAACCTAACCTAACCTAACGCTGGTGTGAAATGACAGTAATTATTTTTCGAAATATCTAATTGTTGCCTGCCGCATGGAACGGATACAGAGAGAAATACACAGGTATGACAAAATTACCCATCAAACTGAGAGGAAAGTAATTACGTCCTTAGCAACAACGATTCGATTCGATGCGGCTGTGCTTGCGGCTAGGTGTGCAAGGCCTTTCGCATTATTCGGCGCGTGATGCGGTGAGTGCGTTTCGACTGTGTGTGCATATTTGCTTTCACCTTTTAAATCCAAGAAATATTATGACGTTCGTGTCAATCACCTTTTTATTTAGCTTGACTTCCCCTGAGATTCCGGTTATTTCCAGTTAAAGTCAGTAAGTGTCAAAATCGTTGCTCTTAGTACTGAGTGAGTCATCTGCGACCCGCGCGCCGTTTCCCTTTTTTGTGGTATAGGGCCTATTCATGCTTTATTTGTTTTTTTTCCTGCAAAGCGGCTGTAAAATAGATTACGATTAGAGAGAACGAAAAATTGTAACGCACTTTAAAATAACGATGGTTGAAGGACTCCCGTACGAAAATCCGGAGGTTTGTCCCAGATAGTTACGATTAAGAACTGGTAAAAATATAAAAAATAGTCGTTCATTGTTAAGCTTAAAACAGTCCCTGACGAGGGGGAGGAAAAATTTGCATGTATTAAATAACACTTACCTAATTTCTGATTACAAAAAAAAAACCAGCAAAATACAAACCAATTGTCAACATTTTTACATATTATAAAACTATCAACAACACCCAAGTAAATTGCATTCGAGCGAAGCCGGGACGGGCCACTAGTTGAATAATAAAAACAAATCGTCCTTATATTTTATTAGAACATTTTCAGTGCTTTTCAGAGACGAATTGCTAAAGTCCACATGAAATCATCTCATAGAGAAAGTTACAAATCTTTTGTGAAAATTCGTGACATTATCGTACAATATTGTCATGATGTGTGCGATGACTTGAGGAAGTGCCCATATTTACGAGAATTATTTTTGATAATTTTTACCGAACAACAACAACATCGAAGAAAGGTACTGAAAGAAACCTGCCCTCTGGAGGTCCTTATAAGTTTAGTAAAACAGTTAGACTGTTTACTTAGAATTGAAGATGGCCAATATTAAGTGTGATCGTCTATTGGGTTAGGAATACATTGCGTTAAAGTAGTGACTTGTTAGTTCTTACGAAGTGGAGCAGTGTTTTGCTTGAGATGTATAAGGAGGAAACATTTAAGTTTAAATACAAAAAAACTACAAGAATACGGGGCTCCCATCCATCCTACACACCCGTCCGAAAGGGGCCAAGACGCACTCATACGACTTTCCTAAACGACCGAAAAATTTTGAATTACACGACGCTCTGCATATTGAAGAAGAAAACCAAAAGATCAAATACTCCTAATATTATGAAAACTAACGAAGTTAATTGTGCTCCACTAGGAAGCAAGTTAAAAGGGGTCTAGGTTGGGGAACCAGGTCCGGAGATACCTGGTCCATGGCAACCCCGGGGATAGTCCCCGTGGCCAACCAACCCGGATTCCTACCTATCTAAGCCTACCTAACTAGCTCAAAGTCAAAAGACTGAGTATCCGCGTACCCTAAGGCCAAAAAGTATTTTGGGGGCAATCTTCTACAAGAAACCCAGAAGGTGAACTGTAGAATAATGGGTGGGTGGCCAAACCCTTCGTGTTGTGTGTCTTTGTTGAGGTATGGAAGCTTTCCTCTAAGGCACCAGGGCCGGGAAAGCTACGCACCTCAACGCGGGGTAGTCTGGACTAGACCATGTATAGTAAATTATGCTTGCAATACCAACCCAGGAACTTAGAAGTAGATCTTGTAATACTAGGTGTTGTGGCAACTAGCATTACCTCACACTCCTAGTCCGAGAACAGGTATAGAGTGTAGCGCTTACTCTACAGTTCAAATCAACCTCTGTACGCGCGGTGGCACTTCACAGCATACATACACAGGTTAATAAAATTTAATATTTAAATTAAATTAGAAAATTCGACAGTCCCCCTTTTAAAATTTGTTAAAATAATTTTTATTATAATTTGGAAGATTAATCCGATTTAAGATATATTAGTGTTATAAAAAGGTTGTAACGTTTGGAATAATTAAATCATTAATTTACAAAGGCATTCCTAGCTGAAGAGTAAGAAGATCTTGGCATTGAAGTAAGTATGTTGTGACTGTCCTTCATCCATATCCATTCACAGAAAACGTTCATATATCAGCATCCATGAGTCTCCTAGATAAAAGATATAAGGTTGAAAACGTTCACTCCTTTCCTTTCTTTCCGATTTTATCAAAATATTCCCAGTTCCAATTTAGAAAAGGAAATCTCAACGTTGGATTATTATCTAATCTAAATATAAATAAAATTGAAATCATAATTCAAAAATAAATTAAAAGAATTTATACTTACATTTTTCCTCTTTAATTCACTCCTATAAAACACGAGTATATTGTTGCACTCACTTTCAAAGAATGATATAATTGCTTGTTGTCAAAAGGCCGAGTTGACGCAAATTTTCAAATTTGAAATAAAAGAATTATAAATAAAACTAGACATCTGAATGTCAAAGTGTCAAAGATAGTTTATTAAAGAAAGAATAAAAGTGTCAAAATTTGAAATATTTCAAAATATTTTAACTTAAGTGTCAAACTTGTGAACTCTTGAAATATTCTATGTTAAGTGTCAAATTTGAAAACCCTTGAAAAATTCTATGTTAAGTGTCAAACTTGAGAACCCTTGAAATATTCTATGTTAAGTGTCAAACTTGAAAACCCTTGAAATATTCTATGTTAAGTGTCAAACTTGAAAACCCTTGAAAAATTCTATGTTAAGTGTCAAACTTGAAAACCCTTGAAATATTCTATGTTAAGTGTCAAACTTGAAAACCCTTGGAACCTTAGCTAAATAACTAGATTGTAATATCACACAAAAGGGGAACCACTCAAAAGTAAAATCTAAGTAGAACACTTTAGTTTCTCAAACTTAAATAACACAACACTACACTTGCACGATATCTCCAGCTCAACGTTAGGTTCGGGAACCATTGCTCCTGCGGAATATGACACGAAAACCAAAGGGTTCACAGGACGTTACACGTACAATAATAAATTAACACAACGTTACACTAGTTGTATGTCACTCGCACAATAATGAATTCACAAAACATTACACACGCAGGATGTCACTCGCACAATAATAATTTCGCAAAACGTTAGACACACGGGATGACACTCGCGCAATAATAAATCGCAAAATGATGTACACGCGGATTGTCACTCACACAATAATAATTTCGCAAAACGTTAAACACGCGGGATGTCACTCGCGCAATAATAAATCGCAAAATGTTAGACACGCGGGATGTCACTCGCGCAATAATAAATCGCAAAATGTTAGACACACGGGATGTCACTCGCGCAATAATAAATCGCAAAATGTTAGACACACGGGATGTCACTCGCGCAATAATAAATCGCAAAACGATAGATTCGCGTAACACATAACTTTACGATCACTTTGCCTAAGCATTAATTTTGGAATTTCCTTCACGCTTATTTGATACAAATGGTAAGTAAACACTTACGTCTGCAGGTTTGGATCTCAAACCTGGCATTCTCAAAGTAGTTGCCCCATCATAATCCAGTTCTGTATACAGGACGATTTTTCATTGTTACGAGACATTTTTTTACTTCTTCCTTTACTCTGAAAAATACGAACAATATTAGTATTTCTTATATAATATAGATAAAAACATAATTCTAGAAAGTTACAATAAACAAATTTTTTGTCAAATTCAAATTCACGTATTCCAATTTCATACCACCCTTTGTTCGATCTCCGCCCTACAAATCCAAATGAGATTGGTCACTTTATAGGAGCACCCTAGCAGCGATCTGCAATAGAAGATATTACTCCATTCTATCTTTCCTAGATATAAAAAAAATACTTATCTTTAAAATAGAATTTCACAATGCTCCCAGGCAGGTGGCGCACCTCCAGTTTGGCAGTTTTCACCACTTTTTTGACTTTGTTGAGCACTGAAAACACTTTTTTCTTCCGTAGCTCCATTTTGCTCCTTCCTTCATCACCCCCAAAATTTGACTCCATCTTTCCTGTTCTAAAACTGTCAGAAAAACTTTCAAACCAAAAACGTCACACACATTTCAATTTTCTATGCCGCCTACAACATTTGTCGCCTTATACTTTGACATGAAGTCTTCATAAAGAAGTTCCTTACTCCAACACGGAATATAAAACCAAAATTAGGGTTCGATCGGTCAAATGGGTCAAATATTTAATGTTTTAGCAAGATAAACATTTTCAATTTTTATGTCGAACGACGTGGTTCTCTACAATCCTCCCCCAGATTTTGGTTCTATTCCCATAGATTCAAAATCTTATACCTCAAAGAGAGCTAGTCGTTTATCATAAAAATAAAGGAGAAACAAATTTAAAACTTTAATTATAATTAGAAAATTAACAAATATTAAATATTTATCTCAATCATTGACAATGCTAAATGGGTTTCTCTAAACATAATATCGAGATAAATGTATCGCACTAAAAGTTCCTCGAACTGTTAATCTATCTGGATCAACTAAAACATAAATATTTCCAGGCTTCCTAATTAAAACTCTATAGGGACCTTCGAATCTAAGTTTAAACTTTTGAATAAAGATTTCCTAGTATCTGATTTATTTAATTTTCGAATTTTCACTAAATCTCCACTTGAAATTCTATCAATCGGTGTGTCTTATTATAAAATTCCCTTCTAATTTGTCCTGCCTGCCTTAAATTTTCCTTAACCTCTTCTCTAATAGTCTCAACATCCCTAGTATTTTCAAAATGAGGCAAAACCCGATCAATGGTTAACCTGGCCGAACTCCCGAAAACTATTTCCTTTGGGGAATATTTTGTCGAATTGTGATAAGTGTTGTTATATAGCTCTTCAACATCTCCCAAAATCTTGTACCATCCTTTATGATTATGATGACAAAAAATACGAAAGTATTTGGATAACTCCTTATTCACCCTTTCTGTAGTATTGGGTCTCGGATTCCTAATTGAAGTATAAAGTGCACGAATTCCCAATTCTCTTAATCCAGTTCTCCATATCATACTAATAAATTATCTTCCATTATCTGTCATAACTATTTTGGGCTTGATGATTCTAACAAACTCTTTTAATTTCTTTAAAACCGCTCTAGAAGTAGCCCTGCTTAAACCATACAATTTAATGTATTTGCTAAATGAATCTTGTAATACAAAAATATAAGAATATCTTGATTGAGCTCTAGGTAATGGTCCGTACAGGTCTCCCATTACAAGATCTCCTATCCCTTCTGTAACAATCGAATTACAAGGTCCAACATATTTAATAGGATCATCCTTCGATAATTGGCAAACTCTGCATTTCCGAATAACAGATCCAACTGTTGTTTTCATCCCAATCCAATAAAACCGTTGCCGAATGTAATGATAAGTTTTATAGACTCCCAAATGTCCCATCTCAATATGTACTTGTCTACAGGTTTCCTCCCGTAAAATTTCCGGTAAGAAAATCACTTGACGATCAACATTAGGTGGGTCATAGTATAGAATTCCATTAATCAAAGAGCATCTGGATGCGATTCTACCCAATCGGTCCTCCCCCAAACCATTCAATTCTAAAACTCGTTGTCTAATATTCATAATAATATTATCCATCATTTGATATTCATTCAAGCGTTCTAATTTCTCATTTAAAGACCGGCTTGAAGAAACTCCCATATACATAATATTTGGGCATTTCACCTTTTCTTCCTGAATAACTCCCCCAACAGGATACCTCGAAAGTATATCCGGTACTATATTTTCCGTCCCTTTAATATGTTCGATTTTATAATTGAATTGTTCTAAAACAAGATCCATCTAGTTACACGGGCATTAAACAATTTAACATTTTTAATAAATATTAATGGTTTATGATCGGTCTTAATAATTATCGGTACTCCCCTTAAATATGTCTCAAACTTTTTCAAATTGTAAATTATAGCCCACAGTTCCTGTTCAGTAACAGTCCACCTCAACTCCGGTCCACGTAAAGCTCTACTACAAAACCCAAGGATCTTCATATTTCCCTCATCATCAATTTGATATAGCACTCCTCCAATCCCTATTCCCGAACTATCCACTTGTAAATAATATTCTCTGTTTTGATCTGGATGGTGTAGTAAAACAGTTGACAAGAATTCCTTCTTCAACTCATCCATTGCCGATTGTTCCTCTTGACCCCATTTCCATCTTTGTTCCTTACGTAAAAGATTATTAAGAGGAATCGTCAAAAGGCTATAGTTAGGAATAAACCTCCGATAGTAATTACATAACCCCAAAAAGGCTCTTAGTTGTTTAACTTTCTTAGGTTCTGGGAACTCTTGGATCGCTTCGACTTTAGCCGGGTCAGTCCTAATCCCATCTATTGAGACTATATGTCCTAACATTTTAACTTCTTCACAAACAAATTTACATTTTTCTATGTTACAGGTCATACCAGCCATTTCTAACCGATTTAAAACCTCGTCTATATGATGAAGGTGTTCAACCCAAGTCCCTGCTGTCAGAATAGCCAGATCATCAAGATAATTTACGCAAAATTCTCTAACTTCTATCCCTAGAATTTTATCCATGGCCCTGCTAAAACTTCCAACCGAAGTTTTCAAACCTTGGGGTAATACGTTATAAACATAAGATTTCCCATTTACTGTAAATCCTGTGTACCTCTTACTATTTTCCGAAATGGGAATTTGAAAATACGCGTTATTTAAATCTAAAATCGTAATAAATTTCACCCCATGGAAAGCATTCAAAACATCTATCTGAAGTGGTGGTGCTTCCGACTCTGCAACCATGAATTTATTTATTTCCTTGCATCTAGAAGAATACGAACTGAACCATCAGGTTTTATAGCAAAGGTTAGCGGACTACAATAAGGAGTTGATGCTCTTGAAATAATTCCCATTTCAATCATTTCGTTAATTTTATCCTCGACCTTTGATCTATAAGCATAAGGAATTGGATAAGTTCTATTAATCTTTGGTGTTGTTGTTTCCATTTTAATCTCATGAACGTAACAATTCGCCCTTCCTAATTTTTGTGAAAACACCGCTTTGTGTTTCTCCAAAAGTTTAAACAAAGAAAGTTTTTGTTTAGACGAGATTTCCATTCCCAATTTAACTTTCTTTCTATAGCTATTTGACTCAATTGTTTTAGTTTCCTTTTGAAGTACTTCTTTCTGAAGATTCACTCCTGGAGAATCCTCGCACACCTTCTCTAAAAATGGTACAACAACCTTGTTACCTCCCCCTGTGTTTAAGATTAGCGCCTTCGGATCACCTAAATCAATCTTAGCCTCATTTGCTATTAACCAATCAAACCCAAGGATCATATTTTTAGCCAATTTGGGAATAACTAATAATCCGATCTCAAATTCACAACCCTTAATCTCCAAGGTTATACTAGTTAAGAAATTTATTTTTAAGCTTTTCTGTCCTACTGCCCCTTTTATAAATAAAGGCTTTATTGGGAGCTTGGCCAAGTTTTGAATTGAATTCAGTTTGAAAAAGAAATCCTCAGCTATACAAGTTATTTCGCTACCCGTGTCTACTAACACCACAAAGACCTCCCCCAGAAATTTCACCTCTATTTCGGCTGTAATCCTAATATTCTCTCGTGTGATAAAGCTTTGATCTACCTCTAATTCATCTGTAAATAACGAGTTGTTTATATTGAAAACACTTAGATAATTATTATCATTTCCTTTATGAAATTTTTAACTCAATATAAGGTCTTATTATCTCATTTAATTCTAAATATCCAAGGCCACGCCTATCATTTCCTACTCTATAATTTTTATTTTCAACAGGGTGACGCCTTCCTTGTCTTGATCTTCCCAATCCATCTCCAGGCTTCCATCCATTCTTAATGAGATAATTTACTGCAAAGTATTCTTTATTGCCTCCCCCAATTCCAGCTGACTCGAGGCCAAAGATCCAGCCGCATCTAGTTTAAATCTATACAATCAGGTTCGGGTTCCATCTCCAGCTCACCCTCATTCTGAGTCAAAATATGATTCAATGTTTTCGTTCTCTTGACTCCTGGTTGAGTCTTGTTTTGAACTGTACTTGCAACACGCTTTAATCCTCCTTGGGGATGATTCGAAACCTCCACATGGGTCTTGCATTGACGTCCCACATCATCAAGTTCTCTAAGAAACTCAGCTGCTTGTATAATTTTCCCTGACTTCTTCTGTCTCCAGACATATTGTACCTCTATCGGGAAATGATTCATTAGATCAGCCACCAATTGATCCTCAGGGATATTCCTTGCCAACATTTTTGCTTGACTCGCCAGATTTATGAAATAACTCATCATTGAAGGTTCTCTCTTCTCACTCCAAGTGCCACAGACTATTGACCGGCGAAGTTGATTTTGTTCTGTTTCAGACCAAAATGACTCAAGAAAATCCCTTTGAAGTCTTCTTCATTCATCCACCTGTCCTTATAAATCCTTGCCCATTTACGGACTTCCCCTTCCAGACAAGCTATAATCTCTTCAATCACCTGGTCTTTTCTTGAAATTCTATTCAAATAGGCAAAGAGGTCTTCGATGAACGTTACCGGATGCATATTCGCTTTTCCGGGGTATTTCGGTCTTTCTAATTTTGCTTCAGTCGCATGATAAACAGTTACAGGTTCCACGGTGCTCCTGGAAGTTTCTTGATTTTCTTTCTCCTCATTAATCTTGCGTTCGAGCTCGCTTATCTTGTGCGACAAACGACCAATAGTAGTCCGCATCAATTGGAATAAATTCCTCCCTCTATTGGTTTTCACGACAGCACGTTGAGATGTTTCTGTCCGTCCTTGGAGAATGCCCTCCTGGGATAATCCATCAGTTTGTTGTGACCCGCCTGTCTGTCCTTGAGGTCCCTCTACTTGGTGTTCAATCATTTGTTGAGAACCCTCTGCCTGTTCATCTTGAATCTCTGGTTGTTGTGGAAGGTCTACCATTTCAATCTGATCTTCTTGCTCACGTTGTCCTTCTCCCCGTCTACCGACGACATTCCTTGTAATTCTTTTTGTCATGCCTATGATTTCCTTTTATCGAATTGACTGCAACAAAATTAAAAAAAATTCAACCTTCCATATTAAAATCTAATATTTTCTTTAGGATCTTCCAATGTTTCTAAAATCTTGAAAAAAATCTTTTAGAACTTCAGTTTCATTTTGATTCCCATCTATTATTTTTACTTCTGTATTATTGATTTCTCCATTCATTCTTCCTTCTAGTAACCATGCTTCATGACTTTCGTGTATTTGTTTTAGATAAGACAAGGTTAGTGAATTTTCACCTTCTCTTTTCCTTGACGAGACTCTCTGTAAAGCTATCGTGTGAGAGTGGTGGCAACACTGAACGGCCAAGTTGTAAACATTAGAGCTCCGCTTAAAATATTTAATTTTTAAATAATTTACTGCCCTAATCAAGTTCATCGCATTAAATAATTATACTATAATTTATTATTTAAGTGTTTTAGTGGATAAGTTTGGCTCAAATCACGTTTTTTTTGTAAAGAGTGTAACGGCAAAAACCGTTAGTGATAGCTGTTTCAATATTTGAATACAACAACGTTATTAAGTAATTTCGAGTATTGTTACGAATAGTAATACGTATTTTAAGGGTTTATTGTGTGTGTTTTATGCTAGTGCAAACAAATACGTGTGAAATTACGACATATACATAACATAACCTCAACCTTGGTAACCGCTCATTTAACCTACGAGGTACTTTTTCATATTTACTTGTTTTTGCATATTTGTTTGTTTTCAAAATGCATACTACTAGATCTCAAACAATTCGTCAACTAGAGGACAACTTAAAAACAACTTTGTTAGAATTACAAAAGTGTAAACATACAAATGAGCAGTTATTAAGAGAACGGGATGAAAGTGAGCAAGAAATGTTAGATATCATTAATAAAAATCAACAATTAAAGAGTGAAATGGCAGATATGTACCATAAGTTGGTAGACGTAACAGGTGAGAGGGACCAGCTTCAAGGAATAGTGGATAACTTTGACCGGGACGGGAATGCGTTTGAAGACACCTTGAGACGTATCACTGCCCTGGAATACGAATTACGCGATGCACACAAGGAAATTACCTTATTAAATACGACTATCCAAGACCTGAAGTCTGCACAAAGTGCAGTTACCACCAGTCCCTGTTCGACGAGCTGGTCGCTCCTACAGTTGCGGTTTCTTCCATCTCACTCACCCAGCACCAATCGGTCGAGACTACTGAGGAACAAGTAGTCGAAACTATTGACCTCACAACGTGTGACAGTCCATTCAATAACTCACACAAAACTTCAGTGTCTTATAGCAAGAAAAAAACAAGGAAAATTGTTAAACTTAGCAATTTTATAAAGAAAACGCAATCACTAATTAGGCGTAATAATAATATACTATTTTGCAATAATTCAAACTGTAATAAGGAACGTACTGAATTGATTAATGATATTAAATCTTGCACCTCAACATTAGAACAAAATAGGAAAATTATGAACGTGACACACAGCGCCTCCAGTCAGAAATGTCGGCTTTAAAACGATCTTTAGAACACATTTCTATTAAATACGATTCAGCGCGTAAGGAAATAAAGGAGCATGTGCTGGCTATGAACAGTTTGTTGGAGTCGTGTAAATATAATAGTAACAATGCTCAATCTTTGACCAACAATCAATGCGATTGTAATAAAATTCCAACAAGCTCATCCTTGCCGGCCGTGTGTCCCGAGCCCGCGTCATCACCTCGCGTCTGTACACAGCTGACTGGAGAGCGGTCGGTGCCCGTGCCGGTCGCCGGCGCTGCCGCTGCCGCCGACGACGCCGCGCCGGTCTCGCGGCCGGTGCCGATGGCGGCAACGCGGCCCGCGCTTGCGACTGATAACAGCGCTTCTTCTTTATCACGCGCACAAATTGTTATGTTCAGCGATGAATTTGGTAAAAATATGGGCTTACAACTTGGTCAGTGCATGGGTCAGGCAGTAATTAATCATTGCATGCCTGGCGCCGATTTTCTACACTCTTAAATGCAGTGTTGGCATCACAATTTCAAGAAAATTCAATTGTTATTATATTTAGTGGTAGAAGAAATGCGACAAAAAAGACTTTGCTTTCTTTTCAAACAAGTTGTATTTAATAGAAAATGTCAAACAAGTTATTTTTTGCATTTCCTATAGCCAAAAATGACTAACTTAGAAAATAATACTCGACATTGGTGTAACAAGTACTTACATACTTTGACATGTCGCAATCCTGACAAATTTCATTTTATTGACACCAATATTTATATTGGAAAATATTTCAATGTTACAAAGGATAGATATTATCTATCTAAAGTTTATAAACGACAGATAGCAGAGATACTATCTTATTATTTTAATAATTCAGCCAATTTGTTGGCTAATCAGACAACTGCTTTTATTGAGCAGAATATCAATACGAACCTTATTACCTTGGAATCGGTTCCAAGTACTTTAAATTAGTGCCTAAGACAACAGAGAGTTACTCTGGCAGTACTTCGACATCTCCTACTAACCTAAGTCAGACTATCTTGCAAAAACAAATTTTGAAAAATAATAATAAAAAATGTACGCACAATAATAAAATTCGAAATAGCCATGTTTTAAAAATTGTACACCAAAACATCGAGGGCATGTTAAGCAAGGAATTAGAAATTGAGCTTTTCATGAATTGCAATAATATTGATATTCTTTGTGTGACTGAGCATTGGCTCAGAGATTACCAGCTCATGTTCAGTTTTAATAATCACCAAGTAGCAAGTTCGTTCAACAGATCTACGGCAATACGCGGCGGCTCGTTAATATTACTTAAAAATGAGTTTAAATATAAAGAACGCACTGATATCGTTAGCTTGTCTGTTGAGCGAACTATCGAAATAGCCTGCGTAGAACTTGAGCATATTGTTATTATGAGCGTATACAGCCCACCAGATGCTAAATATGATTCCTTCGAAAAGTTATGGAGGTTGCCTTATATAAAGCAACAAAATCTAATAAAGGAATTATTGTTTGTGGAGATTTCAATGTCAATATTCTTGAAAAATCTAGTATTAGTAAGAGGTTTCAATCATTATTTTTATGTTACAACCTCGTACATCTTATTTCGGTGCCTACGAGGATCACGGCTACTTCAGCCAGGTGCATAGATAATATTTTACAAATATTAAACCCGCAGACGCGTCTATCATAAATAAATTAAGCTCTGACCATACTGGTCAGCTAGCTACGTTCAAAATAAACATTGAGAAGGCACCTAAACAAGATATTACGTGTGTGCCGGTAAACGAAAGTAGGCTAAATCGGTTTAGAGAAAATATCATAGAAAAACTACCCGAATTACAATATGATGTAAATCCAAATAATTTATATAACTCAGTATTCAGCCTTGCCAAAACAGAATATGACAATGTATTTAAATCTAAAAATTAAAGTTAACACAAAATTATTATTTAGTGATTGGGCGACGGTAGGAATTCATAAAAGCAGGGAAAAATTGTACGATCTGTATGATGAAAGGTCATATAATAAATCAAAAGCTTTTGCTGATTATGTTAAACGTTATTCTAAAACTTTTAAACAAGTTTGTTCTGTAGCAAAATCTAACTTCATTAAAAATAATATTAAAAACAGCACGAATATAACAAAACTACTTGGAAATTTGTAAATAACGAAACTGGGAAATCTAAACGTCGTAACGAAAATTTTAAACTCATGATAAATGATGAAATAAAAACACCAATTCGGAAGTAGCTCAGGCTTTTGAAAACTTTTTACTGATATTCCAGTTTCGACTACCAAATCGTTAAACTCTTGTCCCGATCTCGCTGAATCAGTACTGAAGGAAAATGTAAGCCATTGTGATAAATATTTTAGATTTTGTCACATTAGTGACGTTGAAATTATAAAAATATTTAAAACTTTACAAATGAAAAGACTTCAGATCTTCACGGCCTCTCTGTCAAAATTATAAGTTCTATAATCGATTGTATTGCTCCATGTCTAGCATTTATTTTTAATCAATGTGTTGACAGTGGCGAGTTTCCTGACTTGATGAAGCATAGCAAAGTTATCCCGCTGTTTAAAGCCGGTAGTACAACTGACCCCACTAATTTTAGACCTATATCAATATTACCCACACTCAGTAAAATTTTTGAAAAATTATCCTAATTCAATTGCAAGGTCATTTTTATCGTAATAACCTAATGCACTTACAGCAATTTGGTTTCACACGGGGTCGTTCTACTACTCATGCAGGTCTTGACCTCATCAACCATATAATGGATGCCTGGGAGGAATCTCATGACGCCATAGGTGTATTTTGTGATTTGTCCAAGGCATTTGATTGTGTCCATCATGAAACTCTAGTCAGAAAGCTATGTCATTACGGCGTAAAGGACCAGGCTCTAAGCCTTTGGAATCATATCTGAATAATAGAATCCAAAAGGTTGATATCAATGGTGAAAGATCATCTGGATCTAATTTAACCATGGGCGTTCCACAAGGTTCGATTCTTGGTCCTTTCCTGTTTCTTGTATACATTAATGATCTACCGTATCTTGTTAAAGACAAATATGATATAGTATTGTTCGCCGACGATACCTCATTGCTTTTAAAGTAAAGAGGCATCAACTCGACTATGACGACGTGAACAATACTATAATCGATGTAGTAAAATGGTTTACAGTAAATAATCTCCTATTAAATGAAAAGAAAACTAAATGTATAAAATTTGCATTGCCAAATGTTAAACCGAGCACTACAATTATTAAGGTAAAGGATGAACAGTTGAACCTTGCAGATTCAACAGTATTTTTAGGTATAACTTTGGACGCCACGCTCCAATGGGGGCCTCATATTGAGAAATTGTCGAAGAGACTGAGTTCAGCAGCATACGCAGTTAAAAAATAAGATATCTCACGGATGTAGATACTGCTAGACTAGTTTACTTTAGTTACTTCCATAGCTTAATGTCTTATGGCTTATTATTGTGGGGCCACGCTGCGGATGTAAAGAACATTTTTGTTCTGCAGAAACGGGCTGTTCGTGCAATTTATAAATTAGGGCCTCGTGTCTCCTTAAGGAAAAATTTAAAGAAATCAATATATTAACATTTGTGTCACAATATATATACAAAATTTGATTTACGTCAAATCTAATATTAATACTTTTGAGAAAAATTGTGATATACATAATTTCAACACTAGAAATAAGGACAAACTTGTAGCACACAAGAGCAGGCTTAGTAAAGTAAGCAAATCCTTTAAGGAAATTGTATACGCTTTTATAATAAGCTTCAAAAAATATCCAAGATTTACCCTTAAATAAATTTAAAGAAGTAATAAAACATAAATTGTGCAAGAAAGGCTATTATGAAATATCCGATTATATGCAAGATAAATCTTCATGGGAGTAGTTTTACATGTTTGTTTATATACAGTATTTTTTAAGACGATACAGTTAGAATATTCTACTGTAATTTTTATTTTATTTTTACTTATTTTTAATTTTGTGTTGAGCCGTTTTTCGGCTATTACTATTCTTGTTTTTTCAATCTTAGCTAGGGTAGCTTAGGGCCTACAAAGATTGTAATCTTTAGAATAGGAGCACTTCTGGGCAGGTTTTTGGGGGGTTTTCCTGTCCAGGAGGTCCGACTAACTATACACATGTAACACCTTTAAAATCTTGATCGAATTTAGTTTCGCTTACTGGTCGTTAAGGCATAAAGTTACATGACGTGTGGTTAGCCTGGCCAGCCCCGAGGCAGTGCCTTTATTTTTATTTTTTTATCCCGCCCGAGCCGCGTTTATAGTAGGAATAAAAATTGTTATAAAAAAGAGAAAATTGTGCTTTGCAAATTTCTCTTTTTTACAATGCCTAATCCATTTCTGCGTAATGTAATGACTATCAATAAGTGATATTTTAATATCCTATTTTGAATAAAAAACTTTCACTTTCACTTTCACTTTCACTTTCACTTTCACTTTCACTTTCACTTTCACTTTCACTTTCACTTTCACTTTCACTATCTCTGGAGTGGTTCTAAGATAGACTATCAAGTCTTCTTGAACCCAAGCCTCTTCACATATAAAGTCATACCAATAGTCTAACATTGTTTTCTCAACATCGTTCAAATATCCTTCTTGAATGAGTGTTTTAATGAAACAATTCTTCGCAGAAAAAAATACTTCGCTCCATGATCCTATATTTAGTAGTTATAGGTTCCCGGTGGTTCTCTAATAATGTTAGAAACACATAATTTTGGAAAGTATAACTCCATCGCTCTCTATCTTCCGAAAATGCTTTAAATAGATTGACCCCTCCAACATCTTGCAATTTTTCAATAGGCTCTTTCAAAACAGTAATATCCTTTTGTAATGCTAGGCCATCTAATAATGAAGATTTCCCAGAAGCAATATTTCCTTCTAATAGGATTTTGTATTTCCTCATGGATATAAATTTTATCAAATTTATATCAAAATATTTAATATTTGTTCTGTAACAAACAAAAAGCTAGCATCAAGACCTATACACTATAACTAACTGATTTTTTCTTATTGTTTTCTCCCAACATCTCAAAAATACACCGCTCACTTGCGACTCCGATATCCTGGTCACGGCACCATTGAAAGAAACCTGCCCTCTGGAGGTCCTTATAAGTTTAGTAAAACAGTTAGACTGTTTACTTAGAATTGAAGATGGCCAATATTAAGTGTGATCGTCTATTGGGTTAGGAATACATTGCGTTAAAGTAGTGACTTGTTAGTTCTTACGAAGTGGAGCAGTGTTTTGCTTGAGATGTATAAGGAGGAAACATTTAAGTTTAAATACAAAAAAAACTACAAGAATACGGGGCTCCCATCCATCCTACACACCGTCCGAAAGGGCCAAGACGCACTCATACGACTTTCCTAAACGACCGAAAAATTTTGAATTACACGACGCTCTGCATATTGAAGAAGAAAACCAAAAGATCAAATACTCCTAATATTATGAAAACTAACGAAGTTAATTGTGCTCCACTAGGAAGCAAGTTAAAGGGGTCTAGGTTGGGGAACCAGGTCCGAGATACCTGGTCCATGGCAACCCTGGGATAGTCCCGTGGCCAACCAACCCGGATTCCTACCTATCTAAGCCTACCTAACTAGCTCAAAGTCAAAAGACTGAGTATCCGCGTACCCTAAGGCCAAAAAGTATTTTGGGGCAATCTTCTACAAGAAACCCAGAAGGTGAACTGTAGAATAATGGGTGGGTGGCCAAACCCTTCGTGTTGTGTGTCTTTGTTGAGGTATGGAAGCTTTCCTCTAAGGCACCAGGGCCGAAAGCTACGCACCTCAACGCGGGGTAGTCTGGACTAGACCATGTATAGTAAATTATGCTTGCAATACCAACCCAGGAACTTAGAAGTAGATCTTGTAATACTAGGTGTTGTGGCAACTAGCATTACCTCACACCCCTAGTCCGAGAACAGGTATAGAGTGTAGCGCTTACTCTACAGTTCAAATCAACCTCTGTACGCGCGGTGGCACTTCACAGCATACATACACAGGTTAATAAAATTTAATATTTAAATTAAATTAGAAAATTCGACAGTCCCCCTTTTAAAATTTGTTAAAATAATTTTTATTATAATTTGGAAGATTAATCCGATTTAAGATATATTAGTGTTATAAAAAGGTTGTAACGTTTGGAATAATTAAATCATTAATTTACAAAGGCATTCCTAGCTGAAGAGTAAGAAGATCTTGGCATTGAAGTAAGTATGTTGTGACTGTCCTTCATCCATATCCATTCACAGAAAACGTTCATATATCAGCATCCATGAGTCTCCTAGATAAAAGATATAAGGTTGAAAACGTTCACTCCTTTCCTTTCTTTCCGATTTTATCAAAATATTCCCAGTTCCAATAAAAAGGAAATCTCAACGTTGGATTATTATCTAATCTAAATATAAATAAAATTGAAATCATAATTCAAAATAAATTAAAAGAATTTATACTTACATTTTTCCTCTTTTAATTCACTCCTATAAAACACGAGTATATTGTTGCACTCACTTTCAAAGAATGATATAATTGCTTGTTGTCAAAAGGCCGAGTTGACGCAAATTTTCAAATTTGAAATAAAAGAATTATAAATAAAACTAGACATCTGAATGTCAAAGTGTCAAAGATAGTTTATTAAAGAAAGAATAAAAGTGTCAAAATTTGAAATATTTCAAAATATTTTAACTTAAGTGTCAAACTTGTGAACTCTTGAAATATTCTATGTTAAGTGTCAAATTTGAAAACCCTTGAAATATTCTATGTTAAGTGTCAAACTTGAGAACCCTTGAAATATTCTATGTTAAGTGTCAAACTTGAAAACCCTTGAAATATTCTATGTTAAGTGTCAAACTTGAAAACCCTTGAAAAATTCTATGTTAAGTGTCAAACTTGAAAACCCTTGAAATATTCTATGTTAAGTGTCAAACTTGAAAACCCTTGGAACCTTAGCTAAATAACTAGATTGTAATATCACACAAAAGGGGAACCACTCAAAAGTAAAATCTAAGTAGAACACTTTAGTTTCTCAAACTTAAATAACACAACACTACACTTGCACGATATCTCCAGCTCAACGTTAGGTTCGGGAACCATTGCTCCTGCGAATATGACACGAAAACCAAAGGGTTCACAGGACGTTACACGTACAATAATAAATTAACACAACGTTACACTAGTTGTATGTCACTCGCACAATAATGAATTCACAAAACATTACACACGCAGGATGTCACTCGCACAATAATAATTTCGCAAAACGTTAGACACACGGGATGACACTCGCGCAATAATAAATCGCAAAATGATGTACACGCGGATTGTCACTCACACAATAATAATTTCGCAAAACGTTAAACACGCGGGATGTCACTCGCGCAATAATAAATCGCAAAATGTTAGACACGCGGGATGTCACTCGCGCAATAATAAATCGCAAAATGTTAGACACACGGGATGTCACTCGCGCAATAATAAATCGCAAAATGTTAGACACACGGGATGTCACTCGCGCAATAATAAATCGCAAAACGATAGATTCGCGTAACACATAACTTTACGATCACTTTGCCTAAGCATTAATTTTGGAATTTCCTTCACGCTTATTTGATACAAATGGTAAGTAAACACTTACGTCTGCAGGTTTGGATCTCAAACCTGGCATTCTCAAAGTAGTTGCCCCATCATAATCCAGTTCTGTATACAGGACGATTTTTCATTGTTACGAGACATTTTTTTACTTCTTCCTTTACTCTGAAAAATACGAACAATATTAGTATTTCTTATATAATATAGATAAAAACATAATTCTAGAAAGTTACAATAAACAAATTTTTTGTCAAATTCAAATTCACGTATTCCAATTTCATACCACCCTTTGTTCGATCTCCGCCCTACAAATCCAAATGAGATTGGTCACTTTATAGGAGCACCCTAGCAGCGATCTGCAATAGAAGATATTACTCCATTCTATCTTTCCTAGATATAAAAAAAATACTTATCTTTAAAATAGAATTTCACAATGCTCCCAGGCAGGTGGCGCACCTCCAGTTTGGCAGTTTTCACCACTTTTTTGACTTTGTTGAGCACTGAAAACACTTTTTTCTTCCGTAGCTCTATTTTGCTCCTTCCTTCATCACCCCCAAAATTTGACTCCATCTTTCCTGTTCTAAAACTGTCAGAAAAACTTTCAAACCAAAAACGTCACACACATTTCAATTTTCTATGCCGCCTACAACATTTGTCGCCTTATACTTTGACATGAAGTCTTCATAAAGAAGTTCCTTACTCCAACACGGAATATAAAACCAAAATTAGGGTTCGATCGGTCAAATGGGTCAAATATTTAATGTTTTAGCAAGATAAACATTTTCAATTTTTATGTCGAACGACGTGGTTCTCTACAGTACCAATGTTATTTAAAAACGTATTTAATTAAATTAACGCAAATCTTGTCAATTTTGTCGAACATGCCCTAAACAGGTTAGAACCCATTTAATTGTCTGGTAAATGTAGGGAATGCATGTGACTACAAGGCAGGAGGCTACATCACCTGCCGCCTGCCCCTTTCGTGTCGATCTACTGAAATGTGCCCCGGGGCACCAGTTGGGATCTTCTATATCTATACTAATAATGTAAACGGTAATGTTATGTTTTATTGTTTGTCTTCTTTACCGTTGCTACAAAACGACTTTTATGTTACGATTTTTTTATCTGTTTTTGACACGCTGTAGATCATAATCTATTTTTGGCGCAAAAAAAGTCTCTTCGATGGGGAAGATCTGTCACATATCAGTTCTGTTATTTTTTGTAGCACGTCTTATCCTACAAACACTGAGCAATTAGGTAATTATACAAATTTCAATACATGAGGCGAAAACGCGGGGCTGAAAGCTAGTATAACGCTGCGGTAGACTGCGTGTTCGCGGTACCTATCGAATGAAGTGACGTTAACTGCGATGTGGTGGGTTGGGTGGTAGCTCTGGGTTTTGAGAAATTTGATAAAGCGAAAAGAGCAAAAATATTTTATTAAAAAAGTAAGAACTGCAGACATTTCAAGTGAAACTGACATTATAGGGCAAATGAAAGAATCAGAGTAATTTTGCAGATACCTATATCGGATCTCATTATAATTTCTAAAAAAATTTAGGGCATGCATTAATAAATATGTATAAGAAAACATCATAAGAAAGACATTTAAAAAAAAAAAACACGCTAGTTATATTTTTTTTTATTTTCATACAACCTTTTTAATTAATTATTCGAACATCCTTTGACTGACCCGCCCGACCTTTCGCTACATAGACAGGATTCACTTATACGACACGCACACTAACAACCAA
The DNA here is from genome assembly GCA_024500475.1 of Phthorimaea operculella. NCBI lineage: Eukaryota > Metazoa > Arthropoda > Insecta > Lepidoptera > Gelechiidae > Phthorimaea > Phthorimaea operculella. The sequence goes on from JANFCV010000480.1 coordinate 56,477, forward strand.
CTAACCACAGCTTACTTTTTGTTTTGGCGCGTAAATTCATTGAAGTAGTGTTTGGTGATGTGTGTCTAGGACAAGCAGGGTTCACTTTTTTCGTTTTGTTTTTTTTTTTTTCAGTTAAATGCAATTTTATCAATTACTAGCGCGTAGATTTTTTTTGAAATTGCCAAGTACATGCTTATATTTTATTTATTCTGTCCCTAAGATATTAGCAGAAAATTTAATAGGATTTTAATATTTTTTTTTAACTGAAACCCACCTAGCTTCGCATGAAATCATTGAGTGGGCCTATAATTCTTTTCGTGAATTATCTGCGCAAGACTCTTTTCAAATATGAGTGGAATCCTGACTGATCAAGTACCAGTACCCACGTATGTACCTACCCAGCAAATAACGCTTAGATTTGAGTAGGCATTATAAAAGTTAATTCTCTCAATAACAAGGTAATTTAAAGTAGATTAGATACCTAGTAAGTACACTGCTGATAGTACACACACACATACACCCATCACCCAGCACAGTTCATACAACTTCGAAATATAACAGCTCTTTCTGTAGGTATATAAATAGTAAGTACCCTCGTCAATCTTCCGATGAAATAACCAGCTTAGCTTCGACTCTCCGTTTTTGATGGAGAGCTGAGTAGTAATATAAAATTAATGAACTGCCATCTTGTTTCTCATCAAGATATAAATTCACTTACTTCAGGGACCAGATATCTGGACATCGCACCTAATGTTTTTATGTAACGGTGCAAAAAGTTATTTCATTACAAATCTGCTAAAGCTGGATACATCAAGAACTTGTTGTTCTAATAAGTACCTAGGTATTTATTATAAAACATAAATTATGATGAAGTCAAATCATAGTAACAAGTAAAAAAACCATTTGAATACAACTGTCAAATAAAAATAACACGAGCACGACAGTGGACCACCCCAACTGGGAATATTTTAAAACACAACACAATAACCGACTGTACATTTCGTTATCCGCTTATTACAAAACGTTGCCCATTACATCAGATATGCGAAAATACGGAACCCGCATCCGCATACGGCCCCTAAAACTGTGCCGTATCAAGTCGGTATCGTCTAGCGTTATCTAAATAAATGCTGAAACTGCGATCAGGTACACCCAGAGCATTTTCTTCAGCAGGTAATCTTTGATCATACGAGTACAATCGTAGAACGAGCAGCGTAGTGCTGCTAAGGAAGTGCTACAGTTTTAATTTTTAGGGTTTCGTAGTCTACTAGAAACCCTTATAGTTTCGGTAAGTCTGTCTGTCTGTCTGTATGCCGCGCCCTCATAACTCCGTCAGTTTTAGAGCTATCGACATCAAATTTGGTGTGAAGATAGATCGTGATGACCCAAATATAGAAATGTCGAGAAAAAAATATTTTAAAAGTTTTTTGGACCCCCTCCCATACAAGTGAAAGGGGGGCAATTTTTTTTTTCTTCTGTAATATTAAGTAGGGTATCGTTGAATAGGACTTTTAAAACTAAGGGGAGGTTTTTTAGAAACAAAGTCACTAAAATGTTTCTCTCTCAAGATATTTGCTTTTAAACGGGGCGTTTTTGAGCCATACTTTGTTCCAGCTGTAACTCCTAAAGTATAAACGATAAAAATTTGAAAAAATAATATGGAATATACTTCTCAATTTGAAGTTACCATGAAAACTATAACGGAAACTGTACCACGAGAAATTTCAGAAAAATAAAAGTTTTTCTATTTGCAGTTGGTAATCATACAGCTGCAAACAAACCAGCAACAATATTAACTTTGTAACTCTGAATAACCTGATATTTAAACGTTGACTAGGAAACCCTATTTGTGGGCGTGTCTGACACGCTCTTGGCCGGTTTTTTATCATTGCTTGGTTATTTTTTAATCAACTTTTATTTTCTAAATGATGTCTGCTGTCATAGAAAAAATTGTACCAACTCGACCAAAATGTAGGTAAGTATGTATACGTTTTACGTATATTTGAGGGCCAATTCACCAAATCATGTAAAACTATAGTGAAATATGTTTATTTAAATTCTAGTCAAACCGTACGTATACTTCGAATAATTTTATAAACGTCACACTAAATTAAATTATTACTGTACGGTTTACCTGGTCTACTTTTACACTGTGGCTCTATGGTAAATGGAGTTTTACCCTCAGGTATCGTAAATAAGATCCCAGGCAGAGGTGAGAAGAAAAATAGTGATGCTAACACATGGCCCTAGGGCTCTATTAATGAATTGGATAGCTGTGAGGGAAACCCAATCTAATAAATATCGAGAGGGAAAAACATCACTAAGTTTGGTATACCTACTAAGACTTGTGTGCCTATTTACAAAAACGAATATTAGTGAGGATAAAATGAGATAAAAATAATTCTTTGTTCAATAAACTTAATTACAAATAGTTACACTTAGGTATAATAAAATAGCGACAGAGTTCATTTTTAAAACGAGTACTTTTTATTTATTTTTGCTATACTTTTTTCCCAAAATGAACTTGTTTAGATAGCGCCATCTCAAATGCGTCTTTGCATGCGAGTAAAAGGGACAAATTATTGAAATAATGTAGGTAGCTAGGTATTTCGTAGATAACAAGACATAGTTTATTTTGGCTTGGCTAAACGAAAAGCAAAAGTAAATACTGTAATGATATTTCTGCTTACGTCTCATATACGGGCTAATATCAAGTTTCTCATGACATCTATACTCCGACCTTTGATTTCTAAGAAGATTGCGTCTGTTATCGGCGACCGTATTTACATATTTTGTTTGGGTCGCCACCCAGAAAGTTCGCTAGAGGTTTGTACATACTATGCATGAGAGTTCATGGAAAATTGGCATTAGCAGTCATAAGGAGTTAAAGAGGTTACCATGGGCAAAATCACTCAGAAAAAACATCATCAGAATTCTTTCCTTATTGATTTCATTCCGTCACATCGTCTATGAAAACGATCCGCTTCACTTGAAATGCACCGTAGACCATTTAGGTAGGTACCTAGTTAGGCTTTTAAGGTGGTTAACACATAAACATGTTTTATACTTACCAGGAACCATATCTCTTCTGGATAATAAGGTGATGCAGCCTGTAATGTCTTAACCAAACTGTGAATAACCTCATAAAGTGACAAAATTTCAAATTCTATGCTAATGGGTAGAGCGAAGTACTCAAGCTGTGAGCAAGCGTAGACTGTTCTGTACAAGTCCCAAAACTTTTTTCTGAAATTCCATTATTGTAAAAGATATCAGGTTCTCTCGATGTTGTCCGATATTTGTTTTTTGGTCGCCTTATTTTATTCCGTTTGTTTTATATTCAATTTCTCTTGGGATCCTTCTATTTCGTCAGTGAATTTTCGTCCTAAGGATAATTTTGTTTTGCGCTTGTAGGTAGTGTATTCACTTCAGACATCTACTTCTACGTAAATAGGTATAAGAAAACAGGGTGTTATGAAAAGTATTTACTTTCTTCCTTTCAATTCAATATAACAAATTGATAAGCATCGACCTCATTTCTTTCCCGCGGCTGTCGTTGAGGTAACAAATATTTTTGAGTTGCCGCACAATTGTCGCCGATCAATGTAAAAACTTTTGAAAAACTAGTATTTTATTAAAAGACACTTGTATTTTCGAATGTCTTATGTTTCAAACTTTTTCTAAGATTTCTCCCATTGATTGTATGTATTTCATCCGAAACACCCTGTAGCATCCGTGTACAGCAAGATAGTTTATGTATATGCTATGTTTATTTGTATGTACTCAGTTTACGTGTATGCACCTGTATTTATGCTTAGTATACCTAGGCTTTCTAAATCTGAGAAGCCCGTTTGAACGTCTGCCAGCGATCGCTCCGAGTTAAGCCTTTGAGCGGACAAATTTTAGATATGGGTAGTCTCAGCATTCAGCTGATTGGTTAAAGGGGCTGCGTACTGTAAGTCTTGGCAGTTCTGTTAAAAGATTTGTTAAATTCATTCATTCATTTTAAAATGTTTTCCGCACCTTACAATGATTTTTGTCACGTTGAATTTTCAGAAGTGATGTGAAAGGTCGCCTAAGTGCAGCCTCGAGATGTTGCTTCTCAAAGAACTTGGCATGGACACTGCATACAAAATGACACTGCATTCCTTCATTTTTAAAATTTACTAGCTCAGTTGTGAAATGCATAAAATTGATTTCAAAAACTTGTCGTTAATTATAATTATTAATAACTTCTACCTACATTATTCGATAGGAAGGTGGGTATATCACACAGGGTTAAGATAGATGAGAAGTAAAATAAAAATGAGTAATATTTTTTTTATTAGTGATTCAATTAAAATACCAACACAAAAAAGGTTCACGTTTTACAACAGTTTCTTGTAAACCAATTTCTGAAAGCGGACCATAATTTTAGCGCTCTTTCGAGTAAAAATAGGACTGTTCTAATTAAGGAAACAGTTTTATTTCATCCTCACGTTTTGCACCTGAGCTCTGCTGCGCTTTGCTAAATTAAAAAACACCGCCTTGCCAAAAATCCTGCATGCAAGCAAAATTAAAATATATTGCAAAAAAGAGAGAAGAACTTAAATTTGTACCTTTTTGGCACTCATGGTGATTCCACTACTATAATTAGCCAATTATATACATAGGAAAATAGCTTTATAGAGTCGGCACGATACACCGAAACTCATGGGTTTGAAGCTCTTGTGGAAGAGACATTGCTACACTTTTTTTGAACGTCATGTGCCGTGGAAATGATACAGGCTATTGACTTTTATAATTTTGTATTAAATGGGATTATTGTTATCTAATTTGCAGCTGGTTTACTTCCAAATAAATAACACTCAGTTACCACTTCAAGCCCTTTCAGATGCTGCTTGTTCATCCTGTAGAATAGTTCCCAGAAAGCCATTCTCTCGTGGTATGGTCTCTTCCCAAGCACCATTTCAGAGTCTATGTTCATAAAGTACCGAGGTGAGTCCGCGCTGGTGATTGGTTCCCATTTTATAGGCAACAGCTCGGTCTTATCTGGGGTGGGATCTCTGCAAATAAAATATTATTTCGCATATGTCTAACATTTTTATATGGATGATTATTTCGCTTAAAATTTGGTCGTTCAGGAAAGTAGCTAAATGTATGTTAAATTCGATAAATGCATTTTGGTGAAATATGCATACAAGATAAGATAATACTTTAATGACATAATTGTAACATGGTTAAATTCGCAAACTTTCAACTTCAACTGTGCCAACCTTTACATGTTACAACTCTCAAATACTAAACAAACCATAATAATTATGCAGCATATTCTATGTTCTCATAATTAAACACTGCACACTTACCCATATTTCACGAAGTTTGTCCACATTGTCGTCATCCTGTCCAGTACGAGTTGGTCTTCTGCTGTTGGCTCTTCTTTCCACAGAGATACGTCGAATAAGTATCCTATTTCATCAGCGTGAACTGCCCCTCCAGTGGTAATATTATCCTTCCTTCGCACCCAATTTCTATTTCCGACATATGAAAACATATAGTAATATATTTTATCTACTCCATTGGCAATATATGAATCAATGCTTCTTTCGGTGGAGTAAATGTATCTAAAATCGGTTTCAAATTGTGCTAAATTTACTTTAATATCAGTAGTTATTTTTTCGTCTCCGATATAAAAATGCTTAACAATATTTGCCATATCAGTTAAATCAGTTTCATTGAACACAAAATCATAATTTATATATTTACGAAAATTGTCGTAAGTATTATAATATTCTGATTCTGAATTAGCATGATCAGAAAAAGTTTCTTCAGCCACAAACCCCAACAAAACTGATATTCCTTTCACCTTAGGAACGTTCAAGTTTACTGGTGCTTTTGTAATAAATGATTCAACATTTTCAAATTCTTTTTCGGCGCATGGAAGATATCTTTCGTTTTGAAGTTTTGTGGCAGCTATTACTAGATGTGGATCAGTTCTTGACAGAAATTCCAAAGCTTCTGTAATGTTACTTGTGCTAAGGCCTAGAAGCTCTGCCAATTTTAAAGGCATATCATTATTGGGCTTCTCAAAGAGACCAGGAATTAATTCTGTTCCGCTCTGCATTATAGCACGGCTATACATTTTTTCATTTTCCGAAAGAAGATGCATGCCCACAGAAAATCCACCAGCACTTTCACCCATTATTGTAATTTCGTTAGCATCTCCACCAAAGGATTCTATGTTGTTTTTTATCCATTTAAGTGCTAAGACTTGATCCTTAAGACCTTGGTTCCCAGGTATTTCAGGTATATCTAAGCACATGAACCCATAAGGTCCCAACCGATAGTTTATTGTTACTAGAATGACGTCATTTCTGACTATGTATTTCGGTCCGTAGAGTGTTCTTCCAGCAAATCCAATAGAAAAACCACCACCGTAAATCCAAACTAAGACCGGTCGTCGATTTTGTGTAGATGCCGTATTTGGAATGTAAATATTTAGGTGAAGACAATCTAATGTTCCAACTAGAGTGCTATTGATCTCTTCAATTTGCGGACAGATGGCAGAGTCGTCGAAAGCTTCGAACACATCCTTAAATGGTGGGTACGGAGTAGAAACCTGAAACAGTCGAAATAAAAAAGACATTTAAACTGAATTAAATTATATTCACGTAAATATATTATATCCCATTTTAATTTTTTATCAAAAATACGGATTGTTCATTTACTAGGTACAAGGTGTAAGGGGCAGCTCTGAAGAGTACTGAGATGGTGCGTTCAGACTGCATGAAACTCAATAAAAATTCTCAATAAAAAATATTTCTGCAAATACAGTTAGATAATACTTACGCCAAAAAGATTGTCTTCTGGAACTAATCCAAAAGGGATGCCTAAGAACATTGAATAAGCGCCATCAGACGCTCTCAAACCACGGATTAGTCCAACCTTTGTGTCAACCAATGGATCAATTCTAGAAAATCCTTTAACAACATGCTGCTGGAAGACGAATACCAGAAAATAAATAAATAAATGTATTCTGCTCATCATGACTACACAAAGCGGAATGAAGGAGGCAGTAGATAGATGTAAATCGTGTCTGTACTGGAAAGTGTTTGATAAAGAACATTATATTGCTGATAAACTACTTGAAGTTGTATAAGTGCAAAATACTTGAATGCATCAAATCGTAAACAGATAATTTTATAAGTCTGTTTTTAGGAATTCGTAGTTTTCAAACACAAATAAAAAACGCATCTCAGTCCGTTGCGTGGTTTAATAGGATCAATTTAACTCATGCCAATAACATTGTATTTTAAACAGGCGGTTCGTTAGCGGTTTCACCCGCTGCTACTCATTTTCCCGCTTGAAAAAAGCAGCATGTGTCATGTGCATGCTTTATCTATTACAAACACCAGTCAAGAGCGTGTCAGATACACACACATATAGAGTTTGTAGTCAACGTAACAATACAAGCAAAAATAAATAAATATAAAGTTTTTCAGTGCTACAAAATTATAATTTTGCTGCCTTTTAATGGCCTAAATGTATCAGTATTCGGATAGTTGTTCCTTACTCCCCGGAGATGATGAAAATAAAACCAAAAACAGTTGCCAGATTTTTTACCTGCATTTCTATGTTTAGGTCAATACGATGTAACTGCACTCAATTCGATGTAAGTAGGTCGAACACTGACGAATTCATTAAGGTGGGGCATATAGACTGACTTAATAAAATGATAAGGCTTTAACTAAGAAACCCTAAAAACTGCATTAAAATGCGTTGCGTTGTTTAGGACGAGTTAGCGAATTCTAAGACAGACAGAGAAAAAAAACTTCACTTTGTAAAAACTTCAGTTTGTGTTCATATAATATTGATAATGAAGAGTTTTTAGTTTTCACTATTGATTCCTTTAAGAAACTGTTTGTTCATCTTGTAAAACAGGTCCCAGAAAGTCATCCTCTTGTTGTATGGTCTCTTTTCGAGGACCATTTCGGTGTCTATGTTTATGAAGTATCGGGGTGATTGCGCACTGGCGATTGGTTCCCATTTTGTGGTCAACAGCTTTGTTATATCTGGAGTCGGGTCTCTGCAAATCAATTAATTAGTTGAGATGATATAGTTTTAGTAGTAGTTTCCATTTAATTTCATTCATGATACTTGGCGAAAGTATTATATTATATGGTTGATATTCCTAGTCTTATATAATGATTTTATAGACATTTGCAATGTTTCCGACCCTGTTTAATAATGAGATATGGATATTGAACCCCTGTTGCTTGATAAGGAGTTTATCATGTGGGGTCCTGCATCATCATTGAGTGAAGTTTTGTGAACATAGTCGAGATTAGATTATACAGTAGGTAAGATGATTAAGATTATGATTGATAAATTGTAAAAGGACACTTGTAATATCAAGTACCTACATTCAAATCGGTTAAAAGAGTACTACATGTCTTATTTTGTGACTTACAAAAACGCATCAAAATGCGTTGCGTATTTAAGAAAGACATAGCGATATCCATGATAGATCTTTTGCACTGATATTGATGGATGATGAATATAACATAAACATTAACGTTATTAAGTTATTGTTACTGTTATTACTTACCCATATTTTACAAAGTTTGTCCACATTGTGGTCATCCTGTCCAGTATGAGTTGGTCTTCTACTGTTGGCTCTTCTTCAAGTAAAGATACGTCGAATAAGTATCCTATTTCATCAGCGTGAACTGCTCCTCCTACGGTGATATTTTCCTTCCACCTCAACCAATTTCTTTGCCCGACGTATGAAAACATGTAGTAGAAGATTTTATCCACTCCATTGTCAAGATATGAGTCAATACTTCGTTCAGTTGGGTGATTAAATGTTACATCTGATTCGAATTTTGATATATTTATTTTAACCGAGGAGCTTATTGTCTCGTCTCCTACATAAAAATGCTTTACTAGGGTCACCATATCAGCCAAGTCATTTTCATTGAATGAAAATTGAGAACTCAGAAGATTACTGAAATTATCGTAAGTATCATAATATTCTGGTTTAAAATTAGCATGCCAACCAAATGTTTCCTCAGATACAAATCCTAATAAAATAGACATTCCTTGGACCTTTGGTACTTTCAAGTTTATTGGTATGTTGGTAATAAATGGTTCAACATTATTGAACTGTTTTTCAGCACATGGTGTATATTTTTCTGGTTGCGAGTATGCCGCAGCTATGACAAGAAGAGGATCTGTTCTGGACAAAAATGATAATGCTTCTGATACGTCACTTGTACTAAAGCCAAGTAGCGCAGCTAATTTCAATGGCGCTGTAGGATTTGATTCGTCAACAAACCCCGGTAGTAATTCTGTTCCACTTTGTAAAATAGCACGATTGAACAATTTTTCATTTTCTGATATCAAGTGCATACCGACGGAAAAACCACCAGCGCTTTCACCCGATACAGTGATTTGGTTAGGATCTCCTCCAAACGACTGTATGTGTTTCTTTATCCATCTAAGTGCCAAAGTTTGATCTTTAAGACCTTGATTGCCAGGAACTTCAGGGGTATCTAAGCACAAAAAACCATAGGGCCCCAATCGATAGTTAAATGTGACCAAAATTACATCATTTCTGACTATGTATTTAGGCCCGTGGATTTTTCGTCCAGAGAATCCTATTGTAAAACTTCCTCCATAGATCCAAACTAAGACTGGACGTAGGTTTTGTGAAGAGGCCGTATTTGGAACGAAAATATTAAGATGAAGGCAATCTAATGATCCCGCTAGAGTATTGTTGATCTCTTCAAATTGTGGGCAGATGGTGGAATCGTCAAATGCTTCAAATACACCCTCAAATGGTGGATATGGAGTGGAAACCTAAAAATTGTGAAAAAAATTAATAATTAATTGAAATCCTCAAAAATTTGGTTTTAACTATTCCTAATTTTGATTAACTTAGGTACGTAATACACATAAAGATGCACTTATTAAAGTGCAACCAATGTAGCACAGTGGTAGTGCGACAACATGCTACGCGAAGGTTCCAAGTTTGATTCCTGTTGTGGCGGGCATTCACAGCATTGATATTTTTACCTACTTTATGGAGTAATTCCCAGTCGGTACTGACTCAAGCACCTGATTGTCCGAAAAGGAGCAAGGTATCGTGATTCTGTGGGTACTTTAAGCGTCGGTCCCATTTGATACATAGTATTGACCATGATAGAAGAGAATGACCAGACCATATAAACACAAAACAGTAGTACGAGTTTTAAAAATTCCGACACCAGAATAAATCGGGTCGTTCATGTCATGACTCTGTGTCCCACACGAAAAGAAGATACTTACTGCAATTTAGATAAATAAGTATATGAAATTGTTTTTTATGCGTCTGATTTGAGTCTTCTCGCCTAATATTATGGTTAACACTGATTTGACAACTGTCATGACACATGCAAGAGGAGTATATAAACTTAAAAAAATGGTTAGCACTTACTCCAAATGGATTGTTTTCATCGACTTTCCCAAAAGGTATGCCTAAAAACATTGAATATGCTCCATCAGATGCTCTCAAGCCACGTATCAGTCCAACCTTTGTGTCAACCAACGGATCAATTCTTGAAGATCCTTGAGTAACATAATGTCGAAGTAAAAATACCAGAAAATGTGTAAGAAGTGTTGTTGTACCCATCTTGCGGACTGCTTTAAACTGAATGAGCTGTACTGTAGCGCATCGGATGATTAGATGGCGGATAAGATAAATAAATATGTTATGTTTAGAAGTGAACTGATATTTTTTTGCATTGATGTGTTGATTAAATACAATGACACTTAATATGTATTCCATTAAATCTTCATTTAAAGATTAATAATTTATTTAATCTTTTATGCAATTAAGCAAAATTTCCCGACTGGTTGACACTAGCCACACACAACAAGAAAGATGTTTTTAAATAAAAATAAATTAATCACACCGTGCATGGAGAAGCAATCAGTTTTATTTTATTTTATTAATTTCTGGGAATAGGGTTAAAATGATAAAAGTATGTAGTCTACCTCAGAAGGTACACTGAAAAAAAAATGTGTCAAATAGAAACCTTTTGTAAATATTGTCAGTTTTGTTTTTACAATATAGGTATTATGATGTGTTTATCAAAGGTTTATCAGTATTACAAACTTGAAGACATTATTGATTGCAGCGTTGTTGGAAATTTTGATCGTATATGTATACCTATACCTACCTATACTACTACTACTTCAACAAAACAGTCCACTGCTGGACTGGTATTGCCATACTTGCCATGCCATATTTTATTATTTTGTACTTAGCACATAGTTCGAATTCGCGGAAATATTACGCTTGGTATATAAATATGACAACTTATGCGTCTAAACTGTTATAAAAAAGATTTTACACCAAACTTACACTTAATTAAAACATCACGTTCAAAATATTTTAAATAACAAGTTTTATCTAAATAGCAGACTAAAGTATTGAAGGAATCAAAAATTCTATTATCCTATTTGAACATTGAAAAATTTCACAATTTTGCCAAGACACGAATCAATATGAAACAGAATATGGGGACATATCTCAGGATACAACGATCGTTTCGCCTTTGTCTGCTTTAATACGAATATCAAGACAAATATTCAATTCGAATTCTTTGAATGTATTGTATATCTGATTTGACGTCGGGGATTTTTCACCGATCTGGGATCTAGCGCCTTCCGTCAAATAGAAATACAGGGTGTTAGGGACGGTGTACCGAAAACTTAGCAGGCATGATCAGACCATCAAACTGAACAACTTTTACTATGGAGCCATTGGTGGGAAACGAAAAAAAATTTCTTACCTCCCATACAAAATTCACGATCAGCTGACTGAGTTTGTATGGGAGGCCGGAATTTTTTTTTCGTTTCCCACCATTGGCTCCATAGTTAAAGTTGTTCAGTTTGATGGTCTGAGCACGCCTGCAAAGTTTTCGTTACACCGTCCCTAACACCCCGTATATGAAATATTGCTTTCTATGTTTTAGGTAGTTAGGTACTATCTGAACAGAAGAATATAATTAGCCCACCCAACAACATATAGCGCTAACAGGATTTGTTTTTTGTTTGAATGTACTTCGATACTATTGGAATAAAGTCAAGAATTCATCTATCAATAAAAAACTACAACATTAAAATATATAAATAGTTATAACTACGAGAAAATATTTAAAGAGAAATCAAGCTGTAGCAGGTGAAACTGCTGGGCTCTTCTAGTTCTTGTGAACTGTATAGAGAAAAAGTGAAGGTTGACAGAGATTCTCACATAATAATGACTTTAACGGGTCTTATCGCGATAGTTTTTTAGGTAAATAAGCGATTTACCTGGAAACTCGACGTTTCGGCTGGGTTTCACCAGTCGTGGTCGCGAACAGACTGAAGTATCAGCGAGTTGTCATCAGGGCGGTGGGCAACTAGATTTTCTGCTACCCACATATTGTCTTAATAATTTAAATTGTTTGTAAACATTACACATTAGGCCGGCACACAACACTCACAATGTCCGACGATCGGTCCGATGGTGAATCGCGCGTTTTTATTTTGTCTATTACCGGACTCCATGTTGTAGACAATTTAAATCCGTCCTCCCGATTGAAATTATTGGGGTTCTTTTTGATTTCTATTGCCTCCCTCACCACTCTGGAGTAATAGTGACGTTCCACAGAGAGGACTTTTGGGGCATGAAGCTCGATCCAATGGTTGGCACCAGATGACAATAGGTGTTCCGCGATTGCCGATTTATGCGTCTGTCGGTTTTTCACAGCTGTTTCAGACCCGTTAAAGTCATTATTATGTGTGAAAGTAATCGCGAGTGCTTTAAAAGTTATATTGACAGAGATTCTGCTGAAAGTAAACCTACAAGCAATCGTAGTGTTTCACGTTACGAAAATCCTGAACAAAACCACAACCACAAGCCAACTTTAAGTCAGCTTTTCATTGAAATAATATTTCAAACCGCTTTTAATTTGAAACAGGTTGAGTAAGGTATTTATAAAATGGAATTCGCAAAAACCACACCAACAGAATTTGGGCAAAGCTTCGGCGGCTAGCCACAACAGAAGGTACAAATACCGTTGTGAGTGCTTAACATACATACATAAATCACGCCTTTTTCCCTTGCGGGGTAGGCAATGCGTTAACGGTCGTAACTATCATTATCACCACGTTCAAAAATCGTGTACGACTATAATGACAGGTTAGCCAGTCGTCTTAAATTTTAATAAACACGAGTCCCTTAATTGCCCCTTACGAAACCGGTGCACAACACAACTATTTAAATACATTTGAAATGATTTGCTACAGTGCCATGTGAGAATTTTAATTAAAGTGTGATAGGTAAGTAAAGTGATTCAAACTAACATAACAACTTAACTTTTCTAAATTATCTAGGTAACTGTACTTACATGTCTGTAACTTTAGGTACTTACATTCCAATCTGTTAAGATAAATCAATACTTATAAAGCCTATAAATGTATGTATAATCAACAATGAGCATTAATACGAGAATCTAGACTAGCTGCCTGCTCTACTCTTCACACAAGGGGTTGGTGCGGGTAAGTGCTCCGTGCCTTATCTAGGCGATGAAAGATACACTTGGGTAGTCCGAGCGAGCTTGGGCGTCATTTATTTGCTTACAAGCCTTTTTAATTTGTTTTGGAATGATAGTCGAAAGAGAGTAGGTACTTTTATCTTAGTAGGTACCTACATTCCTATTTGATTTCCACTTGCTTTTCCCATTGCCTTGTACAGATAATGCATCTAAAACACAGGCATGTCTATTCTCCTCTAACAGAGTCCCTTCGACCTGACTCCGACTTTCCGAGGTGTATCCGTACCGATTTCCGACCATCTTGAGCTTCTTGGCATGAACCTTTCATCTGACCTGAACTTTGGACATTATATTGAGTCTTTGGCCACGACTGCAGCAAAAAGACTCGGAATTCTCTCGAAGGTCAGGCGATACTTCACACCAGTACAGCTTTTACAACTATACCAAGCTCAAGTATGTTCCTGCATGGAGTATTGCTGTCACCTGTGGGACGGGTTTGCCAAATACCAGCTGGCAGCCCTGGACTCGATTGAGAAGCGCGCCAAGAATCTCATCGCTGATAGGGCACTAATTGACGCAAAGTTACAGAGCCTCGAACACCGTCGCAAAGTAGCTTGCTTGTCGGTATTCTATAGGATACATTTCGGGGAGTGTGCACAGTCTCTCCATGACCTGATACCTCCGTCACCATTCCATCTCCGGTGCACGAGACGCCGGTTGGGATTCCACCCTTATATCGTAGACATCCCGCAAATTCGCACAAAGCGCTTCGCTTCTACATTTTTAATGCGAACTGCTAAGGAGTGGAACTCCCTGCCTGCGGATCTGTTTCCGGAACGTTATAACCTGGGCCTTTTCAAGGCGAGAGTGAATAGGCATTATCTGGGCGAGCATGTTCCATCATCGTCTGCATCGTCACTTAACATCAGGTGAGATTGCGGACAAATGCTTACCCATTATTTATAAAAAAAATAAAAAAAATATGGTCTTTCGTTTCTTTTCAAGCATTGAGCTCATTGAGTGAAAAAAACAGCAGTGGACTGCTGCTGTAGATGTTGAAGTATAAAATAAATGGTAATAATATAGAGTCAGCGACCTACCCTACGCCTCCTACTATTACGACCAACTACCCTGGCCTTTATAAAGAAAGACTTAATTTCAAAACACATCTAATCTGTTAGCACTCTTGTTGTACTATTGATAATTAAGTAATTCATTAAATGCCTGGAGGCCAGGGTAGTATTTATTACTCCACGTTTTATGACCCCCGACTGCAGCGAGACGACTATAGTACCTGTAGTTCTATCGTAGGTTACTCTTACACAGGATTACAAACGCTTACTTGTTTGATGGCAATTCGTCTAGATTTGACTGGAAAAATAATCGTTTTTTCTTTTTCAATTAAATATTAACTTTTAAATAGAAGCATAACAGTAATATTCAGTTGTCATGTCTATTAAAAATTTACATGCTGTTGTGTAGTAAACGAATCGACTAGATGTACGTAGGTATACAAATTGTAAATTTATACAGTTTTCGGTCCGCGGGCGGCATGGAAATCAGCCTCACAGGTGCTGCAATATTGTTTAGGGAATATTGAATTTTGCCCGACTTATTTCACATAGGAGATACTCGAAGTTGAAGTAGAGGCGGGTCGTATAATTTTGTGTTCCTATATTTTATTTTTGTTATTGTTTAGTTAGGGCAAAGCGCATTTTAATTTTTACTTTTCAAAACATTAACTGAGCAAACATTGCTGCGCCATCGTACGATAATTATGTCTACGACTAATATAAAACTTGATACAAAGTTGTGGCTCGGAACTCCTAACTCTTTACTCTCTCTTGATTCGATCAAGAAACTTTTTTCATAACAGAAATAGGTACCTTCGAGTTGTTTATCGGTCTTCAAGGGGTTTTAATATTGTTATATTAAACATCTACAACTTTTTTTTGTTGAAAATAGATATCACATCATAATTATAATTATTAAAATCGGCTTAAGTCAAAGCTTAAGTGGACATTTTGATGTCAAATAATTCAAATTAAAAATATCTTTATGTAGTATGACGCAGTTGATGTTAAATGAAACAGGCATTTAAAATAATGTTTTCCCGTGCTTTTAGTTTCACTTATTTTTACTTTTCATTTAAAACAAAAACAGTATAGTATTCTTGCTTTATACGAAAATTATTCTACAGAAATAGAAAATGGATTCCATCCTATATCGAGTGTTCTCTGTTGCCGCGTTTCACTTTTACGAACTAGGTATTTTACGTCCAATTCTTGTTCAATTTATAGCTTTTGCTGATGAGTAAGCGCCAGGCGTCGTTGGTCGGTGTATAAAATATTCGCACTACTTATCGCGAGTTGTGCCAAAAACTAGTATTACTTTACGACTAAAATACATAATGCACAATACAATATTCGAACATCTGCCAGGATGATAATATTTTACCCAAGTACCTTACCTTACGAACCCAACTAAATATTCGGTAATTATAATTAGTTCTAAAATAGAGAATTTGTATTATGAATGAGAATTTTCTTTTAAGATAGCACCACAAACCATAGTAAATAATATTGTAGTGGCACTAGTTCTGCAGGCTCTACTCGGTGTAGTGGCGCGGTGTCTGTTTATGTATTTGTTGACAATTCAGCTTCCAAGTCACGGTGCACTCTAGGCGGTTGCTGAATATATTCGGTTCTCTAGCGGAAGGAAGGCAGGCAAACGAGCGTTTTTACAGAGTGCCCCAAAAGATGTTTGTTCTTCGTATTCTCGAAAACTCGTGGAGAAAGTGGTTGTGTATGGGACGAAACCTCATTCACTGGAATTATGCCGCCATAGAGCCGGGCACTGCACAACGTACCTACATTAGGTATACCGAGGGCTGGATAGTTCGTTCACTCACTACGCAACCAAATTTCACATTATAAATAATTGAAAGTGCTATGTATACGTACGTATCTTCATTTTTAATATCCACAATATTCTCTTCTGATTATACAACCGCCCGTCTGTACATCCCACCCCAACAATAACAACGTTCTTTTCTTTAAAGCTTCAAGGAATAGTTTTCAGAAACTTTATCTAGCACTTAACATACAAATTAGAATGGAAAAAGTAGCCATGTTTCTTTCTTCCAATTTAGATTGTCAGGATAAAGTTATTGTAGCACAAAGGTTGCAAAAGTTGTTGCTTTGAGACGACTATCAGAAAGTTGAAAATTTGGTCGTAGCGTTCAAGGCGCCGGTAGCTCAGTTGGTAGAATACAGCCCCGGGTACAAGTCCTGGCCACTGTTCACGTTTTTTCAGTTTTAGAATTATTTAGGTACTTGATTTTACAAACAACTGAACGAATTTTTAAAATATTTACCTGTGTTTATTTTAGGTTCACGCAAACACGCCTCTGTTCCCAATTTTAATTTTTCCATTTGAACCCGGGACCTGAGCACTGACAGTTCAAAGACCGGAAGCTTTCTAGTAAAGACTAAAAAAGGATTTTTTATCTTCCTGTTTTTATGCCGTAATTTTGTTCACAGGAAAACGCCAGCGACAAACAAGCTAATGTATACAGAATCAAAATATTTCAAAAATGCCTTTGATCCTTTATAAAGCGGAAAGCCTTTGATACTCGTGAAAAAAAGTCAACGCTACCAAAGTAATTTTCACTGGAGTCTCTGGAATTTTATCACAGTTTCAAAACCTGCAGCTTAAACAAAGTGGCGCATCCTCATCCATAGAATTTGCATATATATCATGTATTTAATAAAATACGTACCTAGCGTATATTCATCGGTAATCACTTTTTAATTTTCCGGTTTTGACAAATACGTTTCATTAGAGGGTAAAGATATTATACCTAAATCACTCTTAACTCAACTTTTATGAACCATTACTAAAGCAGGAGATAATACCTACAAATCATGTTACGTTATCTCAATTTACAGTAGTATTATCTTATGCAGTTTTTATAAAATAACCTCTCGAAATATATTTATCGTAACTATCTTAGCCGTTGCTGATACCTTAAGATACTTAGTATCCAGGCATCTTAACATAAAAAAGTAGAATGAAAATTACATATGAACTGCGAGTTAAGATTTATTTTGCATTACAATACACCTAAAGTTCTAATCTAAACAAGAAAAATGCACGTCACAGGTATGGATATGAGTGTGTAGACATTCCTTCAAGTAGCTTTAGCATAGGTTCATAGGTATTTCTTATGCTGTAGCTAATTTTATAATTAAAATTAAGTACTTAAAAACCATTATTACTTCTATGGTCCACTGAACTTAGGTGGAAAATCATCGATGTTATATTAAATTGATACAAAACATGTCGCTCCTAAGTACCTAACTTGTTTGCAGATGTGTAGGTATTCATTCTACAGACAGGGTGAACATAATCTTCTGCCCTGTGCGTCCTCTCCTAACCTAAACAATCAACAACAAACAATAATAAGACTATAAAAAGTATAAACCTATAAAGAGTAAATAGGTACATAATAAAAATTACTGCAAATATTTTAAGTGATAAACCAGTCTATGAAACACTAGTTTGCCTAAAACATAGGCCAAAATATATAAAAGGATGCAGGAGGACCAAATTATTTCGGCCTACGTTCCTTGGTGAAAATTGAACCAGTATCAAGGACTGGTTCACCCCATAAAATATTTGTAGTAAATTATTTTACTTCTTGTATGAGTACCTAAAATTAACAATAAGACAGGAGCTCGTCTACGTCGCAAGGTTTGTCGCAGCACTCAGTGGCAACTCCCTGGCTCCGTCTTCCGCGGACCTTGGCTTCCAACGCTTTGTGGCGGCTGATCCAAGGCCAGGTGACGCTGTCTCGCTCTTTGTAGTGCGGGTTGAGGACCACATCTAAAAGAGACAAAGGCTTTGATTCTAAAAAGGCAAATACCTAAGTGACTTTGTTTAGCTCATCGATCCAACATGAGTCCAGGTGACTAATGATGCTCAGAAAATATAGCCAAATGGGGTTTCACGGATAAAACGGTAGTCCCATCCTAATCAATGGCACACCTAATAACATGCCCTCTTTTGCTCAACCTGCACCGTGGAAAACCTAAACTTGGCGACAGAGAGTACCGTGGCCGTCACCAAATACTGGTAAAAATTCACTTAATTACTAGTTTGAGTCATTGAAACAAAGAAGACTGACATGGAAATCGTCTTTATCAGTCTTTCATATTATTGGTATTCAAAAAATGTTATTTGTGAAATAATTTATACACTTACTGTAATAATAAGACAGCTCTTTTTCGCTAGAAGACCTTTTGCCGTTGCGGATGTCGTCTCTGTCGCAAAGAGCCGCAAGTATCTTGGCCAGGCTCCTGCCGCAGTAGATGTGAGGATCCAGGTCCGTGATGATGTCCTGGGTCAGACGCCCTCCTTCACCGACATGAGCTGAAGTCTGGGAGAGAGCTCCTAAAAGAGCGACAACGGGAACTAGCTGGAAAATCATCTGAAAAATGAGTATCTTTTATATTTTTGATAACTATGATACATACACACACATTACGCATTTATTCCCGTACGTAGATATATTTTTCATTTGGTCTTTTAGGTGTCCTATAACGCTATAGGCGATTGGTTCCAAAACACTTTAAGAGATTCATACTACCTCTAGTGTTAACACAAAGAACATCAAAGTACAAAACTTCTGAGACGCTGATATTAACATTAATAAATAAACCAAGCCCTTAAGCTACTGACTTACCTTCCTTCACTCGTATTTCAAATGCGGCTTACGATATGGAGCCACCCTTAAATACCACTGGTGAGTGGTTTCCAATTAATATGCAATGAGATGTCAGAATCAACTTGTAAGATTATTTAGCAGCGTCAAACGGAGCGTATACCTGAAGCTGAATAGGTGAATTGTGGCGTAGACTAAAATATAACAATAGGAGTGAAAATGGGTAAAACAAGCCGGAACTCTACAACTTTCCCCACGGAAAATGGGTCGAAATAATGAAGATCAAATTGAACTTCCTAGACAAAATCGCCAAACGGGAGATAAAAAGAAGATAGGATTCAGGGAATGGGCTTCCCTAATTCACTGCACTTGTCAAATTGCCAAATGTGTTCAGTAGGGTCTGAAGGCGGCTCTTGGGGTGAAGTTGTAGGTAATATTTGCATCAATAACAGTACGTAATTATTTACCGTCAAGTTTTCATAATGCTTCCTCCTCTAGTTAATTTCCTCTATGAATGTCATCGGGTTGTTACTTCCTGAAACCAACGTGTTTTGATATGTTTACATGATGCAAACGTAAACAACAGCCTTTTGTGCAAAAAGCAAAATAACATTCAGTGTAATCAAAACAAGCGTGTTCAAATACCTATCTAAATATTTAGACACTCAAAATATTGACGTAATACGGGTTTCCTACCGCAATTTTTTGTTCAACCATAAAAAATTTCAATCATAAATAAAACTGTTAAGAGCGTTTCAGACTTTAAAAATTAGATATTGGGTTCTTAAGTGCTACATACATAGTAACTTTTTATAATTTATTATTAAAATAAGATGGGCCCGCATTTGTCTGCTATCTCACCTGTTACCGATGATGCAGACGATGTCGTAGCAGGGCAGCAAAACAAAAGTTCTTTTTTAACTTGAGTGATACAATATCCGTTATGGTTTTCATGATAACTACAGATTATTATTATTATTATTTTATTTATTTATC
This sequence comes from Phthorimaea operculella, assembly GCA_024500475.1. Classification (NCBI taxonomy): domain Eukaryota; kingdom Metazoa; phylum Arthropoda; class Insecta; order Lepidoptera; family Gelechiidae; genus Phthorimaea; species Phthorimaea operculella. The sequence continues at coordinate 76,739 of JANFCV010000480.1, forward strand.
AGACAACAAAGGTCCATATTTGGTTAGTTAAAAACTTTATTCCAATATTATCTATACTTACCTAGGTTATAGCTGAAACAAAAATATGTTTCAAAAATACTCCTCCAATATTTTGAGCTCATATCACACATTCTACTACACAAATTCATTCACATTTACCATTACCATTTACATCTTTAATAAATTCGAGAAGTCAAAGATGGTTCCGTGCTTCGGATGGGCACGTTAAGCCGTCGGTCCTGGTTGCTGTCTATGATGGCGGTCGTTACACAGCCATGTCAGAGGCCTGCTACTTGTAGTAGGCGGTTGAAAAACTCTGACACCAGGGTTCATCGGGTCGTTGAACGACTCGGTGTCCCACACGAAAAGAGAGAGAGAGAGGGAGAGAAGTCAAAATAATGATCGTTTAATATTTTCGCATGCGAAATTGAAGTACCACGTAACTGTTTCAAAAATGAACCTCCAGATATCGAATCCCTCACATTTGCGTGATGTTCCCCGCTCCGGCACATCAGCGCGCTCTGTCGGCTGCGCAATGTACCGTGCCTGAGCGATGACTCCATCGAAACAGAAAATAGACCCCTACATCACGCGGAGAGAGTTATTGGGTAGTAATAGGCCGAACACCTTTTGAAGTAAGGGTACTTTCGATCACTAAGTAAAAGGCGCAATTTTTTTGTCTCGGAATTTCAAGTTGCGTTAGACAGGAAAAAGTGCACCTTTGCTATCACTTGATATTATTGTTCTCATTTGGAGCAATCATAAATAATTATTAATAAGCAGAACACAGGTGTGTTAAGAAATTGAAAGAAGAATTATATTTGGAACATATTTTTATTCTTCACAATGCAGGCATTCTCAAAACTCTTAAATCAATTATCAATTTGTACGATCCTCAACTAAAATTTTCAGTTTATTCTTCTCTGTAGGCTTTCAGGAACTTTTGGTTGTAAGCGTAGAATAAATCCCAGAAGGTTGTTCTTTTAGTAAATGGCCGCTTCTCTAGTTTCATTTGTGTGTTAATGTTCAAATAGTAGTGAGGCGAGTCAGGGCTTGTGATCGGCTCCCACTTCACCGGCAGCAGTTGCGACGTCTCAGGTGTAGGATTTCTAAAAAGATAAATTATAGGTCTAACAGTATCCGACCTTCATAAAATAAAAATATGTTAGTCATTGGCAGTTATATGCTACGCATAGTTTTCTGGTGTTTGTCGTTCTATGAAACATACATATTTTTCTAATGATAAAACAATATTTTTTGACTAAAATAAACTTAATACCTTAAACTTACTCATACTTGCCCACCTACATTACCTCCTTTTTTGTCTAATTGTCTAGCAACTTTGTATACGTAAATTATGATTAGGGCTAAGTAATCGGGTCGTTGAACGACTCGGTGTCCCACACGAAAAAAAGAAGAAGTAATGTTTGACAACCGATGTTCCATTTAGGTTAGGGTTACCACCTTTTTAAGAATTACTATAAATATTACTCACCCGTATTTTACGAAATTCGTCCACATGGTAGTCATTCTGTCAATCATCAGTTGGTCACTATGTGAAATAGTTTTTGGGAAATCTACAGCATTCATTTCAAAAAGATAACCCAAATCATCAGAATGTAAAGCACCGTCAATCGAAACATTTTCCGTGGCCAAATTATAATTTCTTTGACCACTATACGAAAACATGTAATAGTAAACCTTATCTGCTCCACTCTGCAGGAGTTTTTCGAGTGCTCTTTTCACTGGGTAAACAAATGTCATATCAGATGCCATCTCAGATATTCCTAGCAGGCTATCTTCGAATTTTTCATCTCCGATATAGAAGTGTCTTGCATATGTAACCATATCGTAAGATCTATCTGCGTCAAAATTAAACTCTAGTTGCCATTTCACATAGTTTCTTAGTTCCAATTCGTTATCGACGCATAGGTAGCATTCGTGACTAGTGAACCCTATAAGCACTGGCACTTGTTTTGTTTTCATAGCGTTTATATTCATGGGGTAGTCTCCTAGGAATCGTTCTACGTTATCAAATTTCTTCTCTATGCAAGGATACATTAACCAAGGATCCATTTGTTCAGCAGCAGCAACGACTAACCCTGGATCAGCCTTCCTTAGGAAAGATAGCGCCTCTGAATCATTATCGGTTGATAATCCCAACCGCTCAGCTAAGTTCACAAGGGTTTTAGGATCAGCTTCATTTCGAATGGCTGGCATAAATGCTGATCCACTGTTCATTATAACTTGGTTAAACAACTTTTCTTGCTCCGAATACAAATGCAAATCCACAGAAATCGCTCCAGCGCTCTGCCCAAAAATTGTTATTTTGTTCACGTCACCACCAAATGATGCAATGTTTTCTTTAATCCATCTTAATGCCAGTACCTGATCTTTCAAGCCTTGGTTACCAGGAATTTCTGGGGTTCCCAAACATATAAAACCATATGGGCCTAGTCGATATTGCAGGGATACAAAGATGACATCATGTCGGATCAAAAATTTGGGGTCAGAAGAATCTCTGTTGCCATTTCCTTGTATGAAGGCTCCTCCATGAATCCACACGAGAACCGGTAAACGGTTTTGAGAACTGGCGCTTGAAGGAACATAGATATTCAGACCAAGACAGTCAAGAGACCCAGTGGGTTTTCCAGAGAATATGTCAATTTGTGGACATGCGGGTGCCTCTTTATAGGCTAGAAATACGCCGTCAAATTTAGGAAAAGGTGAGGCAACCTGAAAACATGAAATTATTAAAATTATATAAATAATAATATTTTTAAATACAGGGTATAAGGGACGGTGTACCGAAAACTTTGCAGGCTTAGTCAGACTATAAAACTGAATAACTTTTACTTTGGAGCTAATGTTGGTAAACGACAAAAAAATTCCGATCTCCAATACAAAGTTCACAATCAGCTGACTATTATTTTATATACAAATATTATTTTTTAAGATAATTTTTACTTTTTAATCTTTTTATTAGCGGATTAAGTGGATGGTACAAAAGAAGACTAGTGCAAGTATGTTAAATGTCTAAAAACAGCAGTCTAAACTCTAAAGTAGTAAGTAAGTATCTATTGACTAACTACTTACACCAAAAGGATTTGCCTCATCAACTTTCCCGAATGGTATTCCCAGGAACATAGAATAGTCTCCGTCATTTGATCTCAATCCTCTGATGAGTCCTACTTTGCTTTCCACTAAAGGATCGATTCTAATCCTCGCTTCCACATTTTGCTGAATCAGTAATATCAAAACTAGAGCTCCTAAACTTCTCATCTTGACGAGATTCTTTGACGCTCTGATATCTTGAAGACAGTGCAAAAAGAAGGTTATCTATTGACACTCAAATTGTCTCTCAGAATTTGGTGATAAAATAACTGTATATCTAAAACTACTTGAGATTCGGTATCTATGAGTATTTGAAGGTACGTGGACGAAAGTAACATGTAATTGCAAATACGATAATCCACATACAACTGTGCTTTTTAATTATTTTATCGTGTTTTTATATTAAAATTAAAATGACTAACTAGGGAGTGTCCCAAATTATGAAATCTAGTTTATTTATCAATAGTCTATATCATTGTTTACTGGCTCACTGTACTAGTCTACTATTTACTGCACTAAATATTTATTTTTTAATTATTAAAAAAAGGCCAGACAAATACACCAGATCCTTATCAATGTTATCAATTAGGTATCTTTACACTTGGCTGTTCGATGACATACAATTAAGCACTATTATTGAAAAATATGCCAATATTTGCTGCCGATTATCCTACGCAAAATATTTGAAGGAAACAAAATGTACCTACTAATAAACTGTAAATAAAAGTCGGATCACAAATACGGTTAGTCACGGTGATTGTATGGGATATGACAGCTCCAGGAAAAAATCTTTGATGGATGTCATACAACAACCGTTCTGATTTCTGGAACCAAATTATCGCAGTCATCCATCATCCATCTTCAATGAGTTTCAAGTTGCTGAAATTTTCTACACTAATTACATACACATATCATGCTTTTATTTCTTGCAGGGTTGGCAGAGTGTTAACGCCTGCGAAAACACGGTCGATACAGTCTCGTCTGAAAAAAATATTTAAAGGTGTCGGTCCAAATTCACAAAGTAATGCTAAAAAGTAATACTTAATGTATCATCGCATCATGCCATCACAGAATGATTGATTACGTATCAATATCACATTTCTAGCTTGTTCGCGTTGCATCTCCAGAGGTTTTAAATTGATATCGGATATCGCTAAATCGGCGAATCCATACGTGTTCTGTTTTACAAACAAAATTCAATCGTAATGTAACATGCATTTTATAGTATTTTATATCATTTTGACTCTATACTCATATTTTCGATGAGCGAAAGAGTATTTTATTCATACTAGATAATTACTCTGTTGTTATTAATTTCAAGAAACTTAGTTTATGAACACTAAAAACTTTTTTCTTGTAGGTACTAGCACGTCAAAATAGGATCAATTTATCCCGGTTTAGGTTTATCGTGGTGTTAAAAGGAACCAGTATAAATTGATCCCTGAAATTAGTAGCTTGAAGAGCTGTTGATAGTACCTGCATACCTAGGTTTTACTTAAATAATGCGATTTTAAAAGCATTAATTTATAACCTAAATGGTATGATACCTACTTAGATAAGTCACGTAAAAACCTAGATAATTTCAAAAAAGTAACTGATATCAGTTACAAACATCATGCCATGCATCATTTTTGGTGATGCATGCACCATGCAAGGAAAAACACCAACAAAAAACCATCATGCCATTTATACCTACCTAGAAAAGTGTATATCAAAATATTATGGAAAGCATAACAAAGATATTTTATCAAGCAATACGTGCTTACATTGTTTTCGGATGAAATTGGCACATCTTTCCCCAAAACCTTCAACGCAGTAATTGGTATTCCAATCGTTTTTCAATTTGAGCAGCATTCCTCTTATTCCATACATTCTGGTTCGGAAACTTGCTGAATCGTCGAGTCCGGACATCAAACGAGAGGTTTCTTTGCACCTGACTTGGACGTTTCAAAAATTGGTTATTCTCGCCCGGCTATCTAGGAAATGCTTCTCCTAGCAGAGTGCCTTCATGTAATATTAATACACTCTCGGTCTTTGCTCGAAAGCACCAATATATATTTAAAAAACTCTCAGGTACAGGAATGCTCCGCCGGTTTTAGATTCTGGACACGCTTTGATGCATTTGTAATTGAATTCCGAAATGAATTTCAGTTTAAAAAGTGTACATACTAGGTTGGACTTTTACAGGTGGCTTATTTTTTAAATGTTTCTATTTTATGCCAACGATATTGTGTGGTATTTTATTAAACTATAGTACAAACGGAATTTTGCTGGAGTTGTGATTAACTGAAATTAAACTGATTAGGGCTTACCGTAGTGACATGGCAATTTCAAAGCTTTAAACTGGATACGATATCCCGTATTCGTAACAAACAAATAAATAATATGCCTTGGTCGGTTCTTAGAAGTACTTAGACAGGTACGACAAAATCGCGATTCATGTCATGAAGAAGCAAATTATAGCGACTAAATAGTCGTGCTGCGTTGCGTCTCTGTGGGGACCGTCACTAACTGCATGTTTTGTTCATACACCGATATTCTGTAACATGAATGTCACCGAGTTGGTTGTTTAGTATGCCGCTACACACGCCGCGCTCGGCGCATCGGAATGGCTGAATTTCTACAACACCAGCATTTATTTATCCACCTTAATGGCTTTTACGAGGTAAATGCAAACAGTTAATGTGTTCTAAATACGGGGTGTCATAAATAGTAATAGTAATACATACAATATCGTTTAATGTATACGTTGTGTTCAACATTTTCCGGGTTTTAGAACAAAAACGATTAACATACATTTTTAAAGCTTTTTGAAAAGAAAAGAAGGACATGCAGTAGGTGTGATAATGAACAGCTATAATTTTAACCGATTCTGTGAGGCTTTGTATGCATCTACCCCATCTCAACAACTTCGTTAGTTTCGCTTAACACAAGTTAGGTGGTGCTTTATAATTTTTCTCCGCTACTTAACAACCTGTATAAGCAAATTTTGATACTTTTTACATGTTAACACGAACGAAGGTAGCATGTAAACGAAACTAGGTATGCTGTCTCAGGTATTTTTGAAAACGATACTTGCATTAAAATGCATGTATTTTGATTTGTAGCATGTCTTTAATGGTATTATGCGACATGTAAGCTTAGGTGGTTGTGTAAATAATTTGAAGGTTAGAGATTTGGTTCTTGTTGCTTTGAGATAGTCATAAAACGAGGATTTTATTGTTTATTTTCGCTTTAATTAATTACCTAATCGCAATTGGGAAGCAATTTTAGTTTATTTTCTGTCGGAATCCACGGTTACACTGATTTAACGTTTTTTAGTCTAATAGGAAAAGCCAGTAAATAATTATTTTCTCAGAGAAAGTTCTCTTAAACTCAATTTCTTACCTATAGTGTTTAGAATTGGTAACTAGTAAAATTTTCATCGGCAGGATTCCGAGCGCGGTCTCAACCAAACTTCCGAAAAAACAATTTTCCCTACTTAGCAAAGCAGAGTTGGGGTGAAATCACTACAACAGTCTCCCCCCCCCCCCCTCCCTCTATTTATGCAGCGTCGCGTTACTCGCCTCTCATTAGGGGCCGATTAAGCCCGTTTTTGCTGGGAGGTGCTGGGAACACAAGTGCTGTTTTAATTACCACCTAACGCGTAATTACTAAGAACGTTTGTGGATCTCGGCCCGGCGGCGTATGTGCAAACTCGATTACTGCTCTAGTGTGCTGCTGCTGTAGTCGGCGTGTAGATGCCTATTCCAGACAAAGTACAAACAAAGCCACTCATGCCTCTTCGCAAAATATATTCATTGATCTTACGTTGCTCTATTTTGATTCTGGTTACTATACAGCGCTTGTCATTATCATGCAACACCATTGCACCACTTGCTTGTTGCGTGCGATGTTGTCACAGCTCTAACCTAATCTAGTAAAGCAAATTTAGCGTTTTTTTTACTTTGGTATATGGCGTATGTTTTACATACTCACCCGACAACAGCACAAGTAGCCGTGTATCTAGAGACATCAGTCACTAATAACTTCTATTACTCTATGTACTATTAAATTATTTTGTCTATGTCAAGGCTACGAGTGAATAGCAGTGGATTTGTATAAAAAATAAGAAGGTGTGATACACACCGCGATTAAACGATCCATGGCAGATAACCGCATGCTTTTTCTTTCTTAACGACTCCACATTCTATAGTCGAGTTTGATCTAACGCGGTCCAGCAGCGTACACACAAATCCGACTAAAGCCCAGAGAAGGGTGTCCGTAGTACAGTTGGGTTTCACCTTACGCGGCCGGCGCGGCGATGCGGGCGTGTTTGACTGAGGGTGTGAGAGTTGAACAAGTAAGGTCCGCGTCTTGGATTTAAATTACGCCTCTAATTAGTTACACGTATTCTCAAAGAAAGGAGAAATCATGTATGTTAGAGAATATTTACACCAGTTGAAATAAAGGTACAGATAAGCACATAAATACGTAGGCATCTTTATCTTATCTTTAACATAGACAGATAATAGGAGAGAGGTCAGTCTTACATGTACCTGTGTCTAATATTTTGTCGTAATATTTGTTTTGTGTGTTCGACAATGTAATAATGTAATCGACAAAAACCAAACCGATATAAGAACAAACATCGTCAGAAAGTTACAATTATCTACTACATTATTTTCTTTATAATAATATTATGTTTCTGCTCGCGTGTAGATAACTTCTTCTTCTTCGTAGATTACTAGATTATTCTTTGAGTGAGATACCAAGACGTTCAACGAACCGACGAATCTGTCAGAGTTTCTCAGCCGCTAAATGCAAGTAACAGGCCTTTGATATGGTTGTGTAACGACATCCGTCTAAGTGATCAATCATAGACAGCAACCGGGACCGACGGCTTAACGTGCCCGAAGAACGGAACCATCTTATTCGGGCAATCAGGTGGTTCAGGCTGCAATGTCCGAACCTGGCTGGGAAGGTAACAGCAGTAAAGTATTTGTTGTTATAACGGCAAAAGAAACACGACATCTGGGAAAATTAAAATTCTCTACCTGTAACGGTTTACGAGATACAGCCTGGTGGCAGATGGACAGAAAGACAGACAGCGAAGGCTCCATAAAAGGGTTTTGTTTACACCCTTTGGGTACAGCACGCTAAAAATGCATGATACCAAATTATACAGTATACTTATTCGTTTTTAAAAACATGAAGCAAAACAATCTTTAGCGCAGTTATAAATCCCGGAATCAGTTTTTAATCAGCGACGCTATGCAGTTTCGTCTCGGGGGAACCTGATATCCGGATTATTTCGTAACTTTTGTAGGATTTTTATTCATTTGGTAGTATTTTTTCTAGAGTTATTACCATCTCAAGACTGTTTTTAAAGAGTTATAACCAATGAACACTTTATTCTGTTTTCTCGTGAATTTATTTCAGTCATAAAGAAATCGCAAGATACCTTGAATTTTAAGTCACGAAAAATAATAGCTGAAGTATTTATGTACCAAGCGTATCGAACTGCCCGTTATTTATCTATTCGCGGGATCTACTAAGTATGTAAGCAGTATAAGATAGTCCTAAAAATGAGTTAGCTGATGTGCTACCGCTACTCTCCGTACCTGTAGGTATTAGTCGCGCACCAAATTCAACCTTTTCTGCCATACCTACTCCGTAGTCATGCTGATGATACATTGCATAGAATTTGAATGAAGCAAAACTGTCATATTTTTTTCCTCCACTATTCTGTGTTACTCGTTTGATCGAGTACTATATCACTCACAGCCTGCAGGCATATCACGTCTTTTTGCATGCAACGACTGAATCTGGCACACCTGAGCCCATGCTTTTATTACATTGTAAAAATACGTTCGAAAACACAAAAATAAAATAGGAACCAATTTTCCGCGCCATAAAATACGATAAGTTGGTAAAATTGAGATCACCATAGCAACACTAGCAAAATTTTCGGTAAAATTTTAATAAAGCGAATTTTGCTGCTGTCCACTCACGGGTTGGTCCAGTGCAAAAGCGATCGAAGAATATAACAACAATTAAATTAAACAATACCTACTTACTTTTTACAGCTACAAGGCAAATGCAAGTACAAAACTAAAGTAAGTAGATACACTTAATTGCATATTTAAAACAAAAACATATAACAGGAAAATTTACACTAACCACGACCACTAAAATGCGCTGAGGGTTACTAAAATCAATCTCTAACAGACAACCACTGAAGCTTTTGAAACATAAGTTATGCTTCTAAATATATTTCAGACTCAGATAAGTAGCCCTCTTAGAAGGTATAATTTCCTCAAAAACGTGACAACAATGAAAGCAAGCGGGAAAATAAGACTATACTCACACAGGCCGATGATGGTTGATTGTCCTGCACGTACGCTTCTAAAAGCTACCTGTAACTATTATCCATGCATGAAAGGAAAACCTTTATAGGTAGTTTTATACGTAAAAATTTAAGCAGTTCAAAGTTTTAAATATTAATTTTCATCCTAATTATATCTAGCCATCTTATATTTCGGTACTTTCTAATATCGTGTCGTGCGTGATCATATTTCTCTTACAAATCGGGCCAATTTAGAATCAAAAAGTTGACATCTCACTGCTTATTTTGTTCTATCGATCATCCAATGATTCTGGCACCTAGTGACTGATGATTTTGGGAGGTCAACCAAACAAGCACTAATTTGTGAATATAGTGTGTCCTTGTTTGATGCATCAACAAATATCTACAGTGATTGAAAACCAATAATAAAAAAAAGTCGCGAGGAGGATGGATGGTCGATAGAACAATTAAGCACTGAAACAGCGAAATGTTATAAAAATAAATAAGTTAGATTCGTGTCTCTTTACAGCCAGTATTAACTATCCTCCAATATGCTGCTTGAAATTTGACGATCTGCTCTGAATCAGTTTTCTAAACATAGATCTTCGCTGCAGAGCCATCTCATATTCCTTGATGTTGCAGTATCGGGATCGTGTTCCTCTTATAAATCGGGCCAATTTAGCATCGACAGCTGATACAGTATGCTCCCGAGCGTGCCGTTTACCTCGCCCGATGACATTTATAGCGGGCCGTTGCGAGCCGAACGTAAATATAATTTATGGTCCAGACGGGTTTTTAAATATAGGAGATAGAATCCCGGAAGAGTAGAGGAAAATAAAAATTGACCCGGAAGTTGGGGATGCAGTAAACAACGCTATTGATGCTGCTGAAAAAGGAAAACTTAGTTTACAATACACGTATATTTATTCTCTTTTGTTGCATGCTTTGTTACGTATATTTGGATTGAAAAAGATTTTAGACTTTATGTCTATACGTTATTCCTTGTTTATTAAATAGGGGTTGTGTCTTTCCTTCTACGTGATGTAGGTTTGAGAAAAATATATTAAGAAAGAGCCTCTTTCATGCTTCTACTTAAGGTCAACCAGTGGATCCTACCTACTTTAAGAAATTCTATGAACAAATTAGAACCCAACGAAGAATCTTCGCAATCAATGCGATGACAATTATTGAAATTCTTCGAAAGAAACTTGGAACCCGTTGAATTTTGAATATTAAGAAATTTTCGAACAAGCGAGTGAAAAGTTCAGCGATTAATTGAATTTTGGACGGATTGGAATTTTGTCACTTTCCCATTATTCATATTGAATTTTCCTCGTGTTAATCGAATTAAATATTCAATCAGAAGTAGAAGAAAATTTTAGAAAATGTATGTGTACACCTAATAAAGCAAAAAAAGTGAACTAAAATTCTGACATCGCATACCTGTAACGGTGCAGTGCTGGACGTAGGTCTCCCCCAGGGCAAACACCCAGGCACAAAGGCCATCCCGGTTTTCGCTATCCAGTCGCTACCACCTGTGCTCTCTCAGTCCACCTGGCCAGTGTGCGTCCAACGCTTCGCTTGCCGAGGCGTGACCTCCAACTCGAGAACCCGCTTACTCCACCGTCCAACGGCAGTAGTCGTTCCTGTAGTTGAGTAAGTAACACAAAAACAATGCATGGAGCCATCACCCGCAGCCCGCAGCCGGCATTTAGCATATCGTTAGCATAGTACAAGAAGGCGCAATAATTGTATTCGCCAGGCGCGGCGCACCGAATCTACATGCCAAATGAACTTGCCACTGCTTTTTCACAACTTGCCACTTGTAAAGCGTTGTACTCATCTGTGGGCAAAGGGAGTTTTTTTAAGGTGAAATTACTGACGAATCTAACATTTGTCCTTTAAGAAACATGTAAATAATGCTCCTGTACAGTAAGTCTACATCATCTGCCAGCCTTTATACCAATTTATTTGGGGTCAGCGCAACATGTCTTTTTCTTCCATTCATCTCTATCAGCAGTCAAATCGTCACTTACGCCTTTATTTTTCATATCGTCTTTTAAACAATCCATCCTAACTTTTTTAGGCCTTCCTCTTCTTCTGCGTCCATCCACATTCATGTTCATTACTTTCTTTGTAACATGCTCCTATACTGGATCTTATTTTAATTGATGTGAGTTTTATCATAATATAGTGTAACTAATTTTCTTTTCAAGTCAAGTATTCCTGTGCGCCTTGGAGATGTTTCAGTTACATATGACCTGTTTAAATTAATTGATTATACCTAATTAAATTTTTTATCCACCAAAACAACACGCAAATGAGAATAATTTATTTTGATCTAGAAATTGGGTTTCTCAAATACTTGGCGCAAAACCATTTATTTTTTCGTCTAACTTAATTATTCCACAAGACATAAACAAATTACGTTACTTAATCCAAACTAAACTAACTAGGTATTTCATCAATTGGAGTTTTATTCATATTTTATCATGACTTTTAAGCAACCTTCTTAAAATTAGGGATAAGAAGGATAAACAACGCTACCGAAATACAAAATTACTTATGACACAATAACAAATTATTTTATTTCGCATGCCGTTGGAAACACACGCTTGAAGTTTATTAATAGCATGCCTTCAGAATGTGACAAAGTAAAAGAGTACGCTCTGCCTACCCCGTAAAAGATAGAGCTGTGACATGTGTGTATGTATAGAAGATTATACTCGTAAGTATCCCCAAATTTTAGGAGATCCACGATCATCTGCGAAATTTTGTGGCTATCGACGATGGAACTAGTGATGGACTTTTAGAACAGAAGTGTATCTAGTTTGATTAATTTTATCGCAATAAATGTAAACTTGGCTTAAATTTTCTTGCACTTAAAACGCCTTTCTGAAGCAATTAATGTAATCGTGGCGCTCTCTCTGCTTCTGTTGTGAACAACCAGCAAAATTAGTAATTCAAATTGACCTTAAACGCTTTTTGATTTGGAAACAGGCGCTGCTTGTTGAGTTGAGACTTACATTTGCTTACGACGCAGATTTATTGCTGAAGGTGTAAAGGGAGAGGGAAAGCCGTTTTTAGGGTTTCGTAGTCTACTAGAAACCCTTATAGTTTCGTCATGTCTGTCTGTCTGTCTGTCTGTCTGTCTGTCTGTCTGTCTGTCTGTCTGTCTCTCTGTCTGTCTGTCTGTCTGTCTGTCTGTCTGTATGCCGCGCCCTCATATCTTCGTCAGTTTTAGAGCTATCGACATGAAATTTGGTGAGAAGATAGATCGTGTTGACCCAAATATAGAAATGTTAAGAAAAAAATATTTTAAATGTTTTTTGGACCCCCTCCCATACAAGTGAAAGGGGGGCAAAAAAATTTTTTTTCTTTTGTTATATTGAATAGGGTATCGTTGAATAGGTCTTTTAAAACCAAGGTGAGGTTTTTTTGCAACAAAGTCACTAAAATGTTTCTGTCACGAGATATTTGCTTTTAAAAAGGGCGTTTTTGACCCATAATTTGTTCCAGCTGTAACTTCTAAAGTATAAACGCTAAAAATTTGAAATAAATATGGAATATAGCTTACAATCTGAAGTTACAATGAAAACTATAACGGATATCGTACCCTTAAAGGTTTCAGAAAAAATTGAGTTTTTCTATTTGCGGTTGGTCATCATACTGCTGCTAACAAACCAGCAACAAAATTAAGTTTGTAATGCTGAAAAACCTGATATTTAAACGTTGACTACGAAACCCTATTTGTGGGCGTGTCTGACATGCTCTTGGCCGGTTTTTTTTATTAAAAAAAATATTTCATGACCAAGCAGTGAAAAGTTTTACAAGCAGTGAATGGGTCAGTAATCTCCAAATAATGACAAGTGATTAAGAAAACAGAATACAAACATGACGACGTATTAAAGAAATTCTTGATCTTTTTGGAAAAGCTGTCGCAAACAAATTTTCAGATTGTTATTGAAAAAAATCACGTAAAACTGTCTCATCTAAGCCGTTAGACTTCAGCCTTGGTTCTAGCTAAAATAAATATTCCATAATATCGCTGCTTATTCCACTTAACTAAACAATAATCTGCATGCATCTAATTTAGATGACAATGGGCTGCATTACACGGTCAGTTGGCTGATCACGCGGTGAATTGACTGTTTAATGAGGCCCTATCGGACGCATGAAAACGCAAACTTACCAGCCGTATACATATTGGAGTAATTTGACAACTGTCACAAACAGAATACTGTAACTAAGGTTTGTGCACATTAAACTAGGATAAAAATTCTTTGAACCCTCATAGTACTAATTGATGAAAATCATGACGTGACAGGTTTATGTCGGAATGTTGTACAAAATTCTTAAATATTTCAATCTCTTTGCGACTTTGGGTAACAAACAAGATTAAAGGAAATAATCAAATCTAGGCCCCCCTCTAAGTAACGGCTAAGAATCTCATGAAATGTAAAAAAGATGATACGTTTTTTGGATCAAAATCTTATATAAATCATCTTCAGGCGAAACGGGAATCACAATTTATGTTAAAAAGTATATTTTTGTGTTTTATTCCGGTCAAAATTCTGGTTCCTTGATTCTGCTGACATCTGTGACACAAACGTAAAGTAGGTACTAAGAGCAACTAAGAGGAAATAAGGGTAAAATGGAGCAGTTTTTAAAACCCAGGATGCGTAAAAACAACTACAGCGCAGACAATCTCCTGTGTATGCCGAGTGATGCCGACTTAGAATAGCATCACCCGAATTCTACCCGTGGGTATTAAAAAAGCGACTAAGAGATAATCATCCAGGGAATGGGCAGCAGGATTCCCTGTGAATGCAACCAGCTTGTACTGCGCTCGCCGATCCGCCTGCCAAGCATGGTAAGTATGGCAATACCCCCCGATAGGAGGCCCATGTCCAGCAGTGGACCGTTGTGGCTGTTATGTTATGTTATAGCCGGGTTCGTACGTAAGACAAGCAACAAAAGCGACTAAAACAACATTAATGATAGATTAATGATTAATGACATTTTATGATTTATATGACTTTATTAAATAATAGTAATAATAGGCCAGCTGCCACTGGCATTACAACGGCAAAAATATAACAGACCATGCCACAGGAACTGCAAAGGGTGATACGAATTCGTGTTTGGAAACTTCTTTCAACAATGTCTTAAAACCTCTGATCAGGGGTAGGTACAATTTTACCCCATCTACCCTGCAAGTATTACATACTCTTTGAAACTCTCATAGAGAATAAAACTTCTGCCATACTTCTGCATTTCCTCTTTTGCTATTGTCATCAAGTTGTCATTTGGCAAAGGAAGTATACCGCACACCCGCAACGTACTCGCCGTACGCGCTGAATAATGCGGATGGCCTTGCACACCTAGCCGCAAGCACAGCCGCATTGAATAGAGTTGGTGTTGCCAAGAGAGTACTTTCCTCCCAATTTAATGTGTAATTTTGCCGTATGTGTGTATTTTTCGGAATTTTATTTTAAATAATAATTGCTGTCATTTTACGCCAAAGGCACGTTCAAGCAGCCAACTTTCGTAACTGCAGAATTTTCTCCGTGCACCACGCAGCTTACTTTTGTTCCCATATATCCAACTGATCACTTCTACAGTAGAACAGGCCGGAATATTTTCTACGTTCTATGTTCTACGGTGGAACAAAACTTTTGAACATATTACAGGTCCCGCTGTTTCAACTTTTAAAAAATATTATTGTTCAAGGAAGTAGAATGTGCAGAAAAGCAAAATGCCAATACGTCAAAGTAGCAAAATGTAAAATTGCTAGAATGTAAACGTAACAAAATGTAAAGAAGAAGCGGAAAACATTTTGTGCCAATGTCTAAATGTTAAGGTAACAGAATGTCAATTGAATTTAAAAGGACGGAATCTCAAATATTAAAATGTCAAATAAGCAAAATGTGAAAATGTCATTTGGTTATTCTTTAAGAGTGACATAGACTCCAAAACCTTCGAAACTTTAGTTAAGAAAAACTGGAACACGGACGGTGAACAGCAGACTTTACTGGGAGGTAATGTTGATGGGACAGTCTGGCAGCATTGACAAAAACTAAATCTTTTTAAATGGTTACACTGTCCGCGTGCGCTCATGACGTCATCAGCATTATAGACTATGATTTGCACTGGCTTAGATTAGACAGCCGATGTGGCGCAGTGGTTAGTATGCCTGCCTGCCACGCAAAGGTTCCGGGTTCAATTCCCGGTGGGGTCAATCACAAAGTTGATATTTGTTCCCAGTCTGGTTAGGACATTGCAGGTTGAACCACCTGATTGTCCGCAAGTAAGATGGTTCCATGCTTTGGATGGGCACGTTAAGCCGTCGGTCCCGGTTGCTGTCTATGATGGCGGTCGTTACACAACCATGTCAGAGGCCTGATACTTGTAGTAGGCGGTTGAAAAACTCTGACACCAGGGTTCATCGGGTCGTTGAACGACTCGGTGTCCCACACGAAAAAGAGAAAAGAGCACTGGCTGGGGAATCCGTTCGGTTAGGCGCGTGCGGCTCGACAATATTTTCGAGGTTCCACAGATTTTCATACAAAGAATGCAAAATTCGGCGAGTGCGTTGTGGGTGTGCGGGTATACCTTATAACTCTTATCAAAATACTTAGTTAGGTTATGCCATTTTAGGTTAAGAATTATTTTGCGTCGTTTCATCAGTTTCCCGTTAGATATTTAAAAACTAAGTATGCCACCATGATCTAGATAGCGTAAGAAATACATTACTACGAGTTTAATTACTAGCCATTTCGATTTAGGCCCCCATTTCGAGGGGCCTAACCTTGTATGGGCATATGATTATCACCTTTACTTTAAATTTAGGTGCCTATGCTATTTGCAATAATTAATGTAGCGTTTAATTGTGATGTGATGCATTACACTTATGTACATACTATTTTAGCTATATCGTA
This sequence comes from Phthorimaea operculella, assembly GCA_024500475.1. Taxonomy (NCBI): domain Eukaryota; kingdom Metazoa; phylum Arthropoda; class Insecta; order Lepidoptera; family Gelechiidae; genus Phthorimaea; species Phthorimaea operculella. Next base: position 93,122 of record JANFCV010000480.1, read on the forward strand.
GCTATTGCCTACGAAAAAAAACATGTGCTTTTCGTAGCAATCATTTGGCGGTTAGGTTTCCTATTCGAATTTGAAGTAATACTTATATTATATGTCCCGTCATTGTTTTTTCTGTGTGGGTAGGCAGAGCAAGAAACAACTAAAATTTTGCTCCTGTATATATTTAATGTAAATAAATAGTAAAATAATAAATACATGTTTTAAAAGCTTACCAGTTGCATTTGTTGACTAACACTTTACAAGCACAGTAATAAATATCACAATTTGGTCACCATGGAAGGCACAGCAGCTCTCATAAAAGGAATGCAGGACTTGGCTACTTTTGTGGAGACTAAACTGAGTGAGTTCGAGACGAGCCAACAACAGCCGCCATCTGCTGGAAACCCCACTGTGAAGACTGTATCTGCAGACTATCAGACTTTCAAAAGCCTTGTCTGGAAGACATTTGGTATGTTGAAGGCACAACTACAGCTGATAGTGGACAGTCAGGACCGCTTTGAGACGCATACTCGCAGGAAAGTTTTACTTTTTCATGGCATTACCGAGGAGAAGGATAAGGACCTTCCACAGAAAATCACCCATCTAGCCCAAGAGCGTCTGAAGCTGACATCCTTCAAGCCGGAATCAATAGAGGCTTGCCATCGCTTGGGCGTTAAGACTGACAAAGATAGGCCAGTACTAGTCAGATTTTCAAGCTTGCTCTTCCGGTCGGCGGTGTGGAAATCGAAGACGGCGTTCAGAGGTTCCAAGGTTTCGGTCTCCGAATTCCTTACGATGACACGTCAGGAGGTGTTTGCTGCCGCTAGAAAGCACTTTGGCATGAAACAGTGCTGGTCGTCGGAAGGAACAGTCGTCATTCTACTGCCAGATAAGAGTCGCAGGAAGGTGTTCACGATGTCCGAGCTGAAGCTGCTGATGAAACAGTACCCAAGACAGGGGTGATCTGCTGGATGAAGCCGTGGAGATGTTGTTATCCCGTGTATTGTTGTGGAACACCATTGCGAGTTGTGGTTGTGAATTACTTGACCGCAACCGATTTTGAACCTTGTGCGTTTCATAATGTCTTGTTTACGTTATTTTTGTTTTATTTAGGGTAGTGCACATAATTTTTTTATATTCACATCACAGCGCAGTCGCTGATTCATTTTATGTTAATTTTAGGTTATTTTCACATGACAGATTAACTGTCACACTGACATTTCTTCGACTTCCTCGTTTGGAAATTCATTTCTTTTACGTTCCGTTCTATTATTTTTATTTCTTATGCGTTTTGATAAAGTGTTCTGTTTATTTTAACATAATAATTAACTTCATGTTGTTTACCTCGTTAGTTCTCCAAAAACAGTTTGATTTTTATTTTTACTGTGTAATTTTTGAGTTTCTTATCTTTTTCAGTCAAGTTATGCGGGTTTTGAGAGAATTATTTTTAGATTTTCTTTAGTAAATTGTTCTATATAAAAATATATATTTATAATATTTATTTATTTATTAGGTATATTATATGATACAAGACGATTATTTTTCTTGCTCATCTTCCGATGAATATGGAAGTGCTCATAGTCTTAGTAGTTCTTCTCTCTCTGACTCCGAGCCACTTGAAGACAAACTTAGGTCTGTCTTCAAACGTGACTCACCTTTCCTATCCCTAGTGCACATCAACGCTCAGAGCCTTTTGGCTCATTATTCTGATCTTCTCGCATCCTTCAGCACCAGTGTAGTGGACGCTATCTTCGTGTCCGAAACTTGGCTTCCTTCTACTTCTTGCTCTCTTCCTGGCTACAACCTCTTTCGCAACGACCGTGTGGGTACTGAGAGTGTGGGTGGTGGTGGAGTTGGCATATATCTCCGCAACGATATACCAGCTACTGTGGTCAGTACTTCTCCAGCTCCATACTCTGGATCCCTTGAGTACCTTTTTCTAGAGGTCATTCTTCATCACAAGAGGATACTTTTAGGTGTTGTATACAGTCATAATGATCAGGTTGATTATTTCAACACTTTTGAATCTTTAATGGAATCCTACAGCACATTATATGATCACCTCATTGTTATGGGCGATCTAAATATCTGCCTGGTGAGGAGTGACCCTAGCTCTAAGGCCAGAGCACTTAAGCTCACCTCTATAGTTTCTTCTCTTAACTTGAATATTCTTCCGCTTTCTCCGACTCATCATTTTCCAAACTGTAGACCTTCTTTCATTGATATTATAATAACTTCTAAACCTAACTCTGTTATGTCTCACGGGCAAATGACTGCTCCTTTCTCGTATCATGACCTAATCTTTTTAGCGTATAAACTGCGTCCTCCTAAACTTAAAAATAAAGTCACACTTCAGCGTAACTTTCGCAACATCAATTTGGATCGTTTAAGAGAGGATGTTAAAAACTTAGACTGGTCGTCAGTACTATCAGCTGATAGTGCTGATGCCAAGGTTGCAGCGTTTAATACAATCATCACCAAAATATTTGATGTGCATGCGCCTGTTCGCCCCGTGCGGATCAGACATGCTCCAGCTCCTTGGCTGACTGACACTATACGTAGAGTAATGTCTAAGAGGGATAGGGCAAAAATTCGACTCAAGAAAGAACCCAGCGATACAAATTTGGCCGATTACAAAAAATTAAGGAACTTATGTAACAGGATGTGTAGAGACGCTAAGCGTCGGTACATTCACTCCTCGTTGGATTGTCTCTCACAAGCTCAAACATGGAAATTTCTGATGTCATTGGGTGTGGGCAAGACCACGGCTACCTCCTTAGGTACCGTGGATTTAAATTCACTTAACAAACACTTTTCAACTCCACCAGTAATTCTTGACGATGCCACTAAGACTAAATCTCTTTCATTTTTGTTAAATCTTGCTCCACCTAACTGTTCCCCGTTTAAATTTCAGTCCGTCACTGAGGATGATGTTAAAAAGAGTATCCTCTCCATTTCCACGAAGGCCGTAGGTGAGGATAGCATAAGCCTCAATATGCTCATACCAGTGTTGAGTGACATTGTACCAATCATTACTCACATTATTAACTTCTCTTTGATGGTCAATGTTTTTCCTACAGCATGGAAAAGGGCTTTTGTTATACCTCTACCGAAAACCTCAAATCCCACTTCTCTTTCACAGTTCCGTCCTATTTCTATCCTTCCCGTCCTTTCTAAAGTCCTTGAGAGTATTGCTCATAAGCAACTCTACTCCTTCCTTGTTTCCAACAACCTGTTATGTCCTTTCCAATCCGGATTCCGTCCTTCACACAGTACAGTTAGTGCCCTGTTGAATGTCACAGAAGATATACGCTTGGCGATGGACAACACACAGCTTACTGTTGTCACTCTTGGACTTCAGCAGTGCATTCAACTCTGTGGACTTTGATATCCTTTTGGCATCCCTTCGCTCTATTAACATCTCGTCCTCAGTGATTGACTGGTTTCACTCTTACCTTCATGGTCGCCAGCAGTGTGTGAAAGCCAACGATGTTTCATCGGATTGGTCTAACTTAACTGCTGGTGTCTCACAAGGAGGTGTACTCTCTCCGTTGCTTTTTTCGATTTTTATCAATAATATCTCCCGTGTATTATCTTCTCCCTACCATTTGTATGCGGACGATCTGCAAATTTATAGGCACTTCTCATTACTCGAAGTAGCTGATGCTATTGACGTAATCAATAATGATTTATTGGCTGTACAAACATGGGCAAAAAATTTTGGCCTCCTCGTTAATCCTAGCAAGTCACAGGCTCTAATCATTGGGAGTAGTAGGATGAGAAGTAGGCTGGACCCTGCCGATATTCCACTTATTTATTATGATGGCACATGCATCCCCTATACTGATAAGGCAAAAAACTTAGGTGTAATTTTTGATTGCCACTTATCTTGGTTTTCACACATCAACGCTGTGAGCAGGCGCATGCATTACTCCTTCCACTCTCTTAAGCGATTCCAAAACTTTCTTCCTATCAAAACTAAAATCATGCTTGCACAAGCTCTTCTTCTTCCCATTCTTGACTACGCTGATGTCTGTTATCTGGATGCGACGGAAGAGTTACTCAATAAGCTTGAGCGATTACAAAATCTGGCTATAAGATTCATATTTGGACTTCGTAAGTTTGACCATGTTTCCGAATTTCGTGTTCAGCTTTAGTGGCTTCCAATTCGCCTTCGCCGCGATGTGCACATCCTGTCCACTCTCTACAATATCCTTCACAATCCTGCCACTCCTGACTATCTCCGCTCCCGTTTCCATTTTCTTCCTCCAGATCCCCGCCCTAGGCGCGCCTGTATCACAAAGATGCTGGAGTGTCCTCGTGCGAATACCAAATTCTTTTTCAACTCCTTCTCTGTGAGAGCTGTGCAACTATGGAATAACCTACCTAGGACTATTCAAGAAAGTCCGTCTATACACACATTTAAGAAAAGAGTAAAAGAGCACTTTATTTCTCAACTACCTTGATGTATTGATTATTTATGTTTATGTATATTTATAATATTTATGTAAGTATATTGAATAGATTAGTATTTTATATTATTTGTAACATACTTTTTTTCCCTTTTGTTATTGCCTACATACCTACTCAAAAATTTGAATTCTCTTACGACACATGGGTTGGCTGGAAGAGATCTCTTCTTTAGAGATAAGCTCGCCTTTGCGACTTCATTTATTGTTATATTTTCTATAATATTGTTGCAATAAAGAATATATATACATTGTATAAAGCAAGTAGAAACATTTCAATCCAGTTTCCAAACTCCTCTTTTGTCTCAAAATAAACTATTTCGGTTGTTTGCTTTTGTTTTCATAGCTATAAGAACTAATTTGCAATAAAACGATACCATTTTCTTTTAGTAAGTAATACCATTCAAAGTAACATAGAACCGTGTCACAGTCGCCAGCTTTTAGATTGCGATGGCGGATAGATTAATTTACATTTGCGTTCGGATACCGCGCAGTCTCACCGCGCCGCGCCGCCGAGACAATTTCGTGATCATACCAGTGTGTGGGACAAGCTTCAAGCAACATATTGCAATTACTGCTACAGCTTTGCCTTTTAAACAGAAATATTTTTTCCGTGGTGAAATTAGTCTTTGTTAGTCATAACATGGCATGGTAGGTATGTTCGACACTTACTTCCTTTATACGTAAATTTCGACAACATTAACATCAAAGCCGCTATTGTCACTTGCTGGTTGTAGGCCGCTTTCTATTGGAGGACGAGGAATTTTTCATCTGATAATTACCGCGATACCTTATACGTCGACGGGGTATTAATGTTTAATTAAACTTTCTTCGTTAAAAAACACACCAATAAAATACACTTGATTCGTGCAATGTGTTACAATCACTTCACATTCCGAACATTGGATATTTTTTCATCATCATATCAGCCATAGGACGTCCACTGCTGAACATAGGCCTGCCCTAAATATTTCCATCTTGTCCGATTAGAAGCGGCCTGCATACAGAATTTCCCTGCGGACTTGACCAGATCGTCTGTCCATCTCGCGGGGGGCCGTCCTACGCTGCGCCTGCCGGTACGTGGTCTCCACTCGAGAACTCTCCTGCTCCACCGATTACATTTTTCATAGAATGTGCCAAATCCTTGTGACTTGTCCAGTGCAGTAGTGCGGTCGCAATAACCCCACAACATTGTCGCTACAGATGCCGGGCTATGACACGCTACCGATATTAACCCACTACATAGCTCACTACACTAAATTGATATCACGTAAACATTATTTAAGTAAATTGTATTTAGTACCTAAGTAAAATGGGGTCAAACTTAATTATAATGGTAGATACCAAAACTTTAGGTACAAAAATCACATCATATATCACATTAGCCTGCGCCAGCCTGCATGCAGGACGAAAGTCCTCCCAGCATTGCAATATCGTAATAACAACTAGAAAAAAAATTCAAACCGATTTCACGAAGTCGAACCGAAGACTATTTTAAAATGACATGTTGATAATGCCATGTATTTTAATCTTTGTAACTCTTAGCAGCACGTGGAGATCAAATCCCTGCTTTATAACAACTTGATGGATAAAAATAATATAATATATATAATATAATGGAAGGAAAATATTTTTAAATTTTCAAAGCAATAATCCACTAAAACATCATTTTTTAACTTTTCAAGAGTATAAACAAAGTATTGGAAAACTTCGCCATAATCTAAGTGGTTTAAATTTTATATTCATTTATGCATAAAAGTTCGACTACTTATAACAAAAACAATAACGTAGGTATTTTCTTAACAAAAATGCACTATTTATGGTAAGTTATGCTTAAAGTTAAACTTATTAAACATTTTCAGTTCTTAAGTCGTATCTCGTTAATATTTTTGTCACATAGTAATTAATTGATGTAACTGATTTCGATATGCACAGTAACTCCTGAAATAGATTAACGAATTTCCACCCGCCTGATTAATGGCAATATAACCAAACTAACCGTTATAACCAAATGAACCGTTAACTTAAGAGACATTTGTGATTAATATGAACCCTAATTTAAGTTTAAGTTAGGTGATTAAACTCAAATTATAGGTGATTGATTATTATCAGCTTGAATGTTTAATTGAAGGGAACGGTGCGCGCCTGCGTAAAGTACAGTTACGGAGTTTTAGATAGTTTGTTATGATATGACAACATGTGCAGTTTTTTTAAACACTACTGTTGAGTTTAGAGGTACTAAATGCAATTTTGTTTATCTTTATAAGTTTTTAGGTTTTCACGGTTGTTCACAACACTTAAATTATTGTTACAACACTTAAATTATCGAGATAAACAAAAATATAATCACGGTAATAATCCCGTTTCAAACAATAATTTAAGTGTTTGTTTATCTTTTCTTAATAAAAAAAACGATTAAACGGTGAGAAAATGTGTTTAAGCAAGCATTTGGTTGACAGTTGTCGTAAACTCTTTGATTTTCTTCAGCATCCCAATAACAAAAAATACTCTTTCGCCAAGTTACCAGCCGTGCTCCCAGATCCGTCGGCTGTAATTTTATTCCGACTCCCTCAAGACAAAAGTTCTAGTGGCAATAAACGAAGAGATGTCAAACTCGCATGACGTCCCTCGAGGTTCCCAACTAGCGGGGTACTGGGCGAGCGAGCGCTTAGAAGACACGCTTGAGTCGCATGAGGAAAAGAATTAAGTTACCAAGTTTGTTCATGTGTTGGTGTTGACAAATTGTCTTGGATTTTCTTAGGAGGTGAAAATAGACTAAGTTTTCCTTATCAATTATGTGGCGTGGGCAACAAGTTCTGTAGCGTTATTTTTGCTACGACATTCACAGAACTATTTCATACAATTCGAGAAGCTACGGAAAGACATAGCACGTACTGACGTTAAATTTTAAAACGTGCAATTTTTTGTCCTCGTGGACATATTACAAACGCCTGGCAGGTTGATCAACTAGATGTTAGGAAGATAGTAGATATAAGAAAACTTACCTACGTTTATTGTTGTGCTACCTGCTTTTCTATGATAATTACTGCATAGGATATTACGATAAATTGCCGTGTGTTGCCGGCTTGGAATAGCATCACCCTATATCTTTCCCGCGGGCGTCGTAAGAAGCGACTAAGTTATTAGAGAGTTGATGTGTAGATATTGCAAGTTTAGATGACAGGCTAATAAACTGTCATATTATTATGGTGATACCAACGGTGATACACAGTCTTCAAACTTTTGTCAGAGTGGTGTAAACGGCCGTTTTTTATAGCCGTTTACGCTCTGTCTGCAAAAGATGTAGGCGTCATATTATAATATAAATGTACGTAGGTATGTGTTACGATAAAACCGGTTAAGGCGCTAACTACTCCTACTCTGTGCTTGGTTTAAATTACTTAATTACGCCAACTATTTTGGGATGTTCGATGACATGCCTCGAAAATTAGATCCCGAAGCGAAGCCAAATTTGCTCGTGATACACACTGCTCATAAGGATAAATGAGGTGCAGGTTTCACGGTTGAAGTTAACAGCTTTCTTTACTGTTAACTTAAACTTAACTCTCTTTTTCTTCTCTAACAGCTTAGATTAATTTGGCACGATACTTTAACTGATATTATTTGCCTTCTATCGAAATTGTGATTTTTTTATGTTGTCATATTACAACTTGTAGTATCTATCTAACACTTTTTGAAAAAGGCCTTCTGCCTTAAAATGCTTGTGGTCCAAAGTAGGCCAACCATTTGTTGATTAACAGACACTAAAAGCACAAGAAAACGTGTTAGGTTTACTACAGCATCAGTTAAGACCAACATAATCTTCATCACTTATAAAAATTTATTCAATATTTGCATGCTGGTACTTGAGTTTTAATTTGGATATGGTAGTCTTACTTGTTTCAGGACTTGTTTTAGTTTGGGTCCTTTTATACGACTTTGCGTCACTATTAAAAATAATGAAAATTGTCTGGACTTTAGGAAGATACTAAAGAAAGTAGTTGATGTCAGTGTCCGTGTGTGCGATGGTAAGTGTACCGTGTCGGTAATTACGCAAATCAAGGCGCAGGCTCCGTTCC